>JAAIFI010000393.1:0-24773 GCA_011032875.1 Phlebia tremellosa | reverse complement strand
CGCTTGTCGTGCGTAGGAACGTGGTTCTAGCAACACTACATTGGTTGGTACTGAATCACGAAGACTACATTGACGTTGCTATATCACAAATTGGTGAATCGTACCCGAGCGGTAGCGAACACCCCCACGTTCGTCAAAGAGTCAAAGCGGAGAAGACGAGCCATGTGGCGTGCCGCGTGCACGTGGAAAGTCAAAATCAAAATCACATACATACCGATGGGTTTGATGATGTTATCCTCTCGCCGAAGTTGTCTCATGCCCCTGTACCTACTGTAAAGTGAATTAAACGTCTTATTCTGATTATTTCGTCCTCGTGTAGCTGCTTTTCGCCTCCTTTCCGAGTCTCAGTACATGGCTCGGGTATGGCACACCTCGCGCCACCGTTTGACACGCCATTCTTACCACCTACACAGAGTGCCACAGATCAAGCTTCAAGCATAGACGTAGAGAAGAAAACGGACGACGGAAGCCTGTGAGAACGAGCGCATGGGCTGGGGAGAACGTGTGCTGTGGCGCTGTCGAAGAATTCAGTGAATGTGCTGGCAAATCGTTGTCGCGGGGCGACGCTGACCAGGAGGAGATGCGTGCGTTTCGATGCCTTTAGAATTATCGCTGAAGCTCAGTTCTTGATTGTGCTTGCTGTGGGGTCCATCGTTGCTTGCGCCGAGTATAGGGTGAGTCCTTCTCGGCCGAACCATATTTTTGGGTTAAGCTACCAGGCCAAGTTCATGGAAAGCGAACGCCACAGAATCCCAGGTCGCCTCCGCACACAGTCCAACATCGAATTTAGAGCCTTATGAAGGTGATGCTGGGGATCATCCGGGATCTAGTAGCAAGAAAACGATGGATAAGTCCAGGATGACACGATAGGACGGTATGCATAGTGTTATTCAGCAGCGGTTCGCCTCTGATATTTCTTCACATGTCATTCCAGCGCGTAACGTACACAATGAAAACAAGTCCGCTCTCACTGGAGTAGAGAAGAACTTAGCAAACGCCGCTATCCTCTCATCTACTCCTCAATACCCGATGCTGCTGCTGCAATAACGCCGGCAGAAGAGCCTCCCATCATGAGTGGATCGGTATGTTATTCTAGTTATTCTATCGCCACAGGTTGATCGACTGACATACCGTCTTTAGGTAGTACACGGTGGCGATAAAACAGTTGCAGAGGACTTAGTGTCTCCTCCTTTCTCGTCGACACCAGCTCCTTTATCAGTGTTCTCTCTTGCCCAACGAACATGTGCCACTACCAATATCCAGCAACAACTCAAATTGCCCGCCCGACCCACAATCCTCTCCCGCACGCCGCCACCTTTCTGAATCCTTCGTGAGCTGATAAGGTATCTGTTGGGCTTCTATCACGCCCTCACTCTCGCGCGCACGTCCCACGTCCCATACGTCGACGTTCCTACTCTTGATCAAGTCTGCGCTGCTGCAGGTCGCGCAGCGTGACATCCGCGAGAAGCTGAATTTGTGTAACTCGCAGGATGGGAGCGATCGCGTAGGACAGCGACGCCGCCGACAAGGAGTCTAGTCCATACGCCGTCAGGGGGACATTATCAGTCAGGTCCTCCGGCGCAACGTCCAGCACTTTGCAAATAATCTGCTCCAGAGAGGCAGGCGCTTCCGATCCAGGGCCATGCGCGATGTCTGATTCTGCGGGGACGAGATGTTCATACATCTTCGACGGACCCATATACTCCCGGACGGCAATCCAGTCCACATTTGGGAGGTACTGCCAGATCGGTCCATCCTTCAATCTGCGAATACCGTCTCCAATGTATTCGCAAAGGTCTAGTATAAATCCACAAATCAGAGGTTTGAATCTGATTCAAACGATAGCACGCACCTAGGCTGGTCATTCCCCATTTCACGAGGTGGCTCATTCGGGCAGCACGAGCATCGTCTGCGAACGCTATGTCGCTATCCACGATGGCTGGTACTACCAAGCAGAATGCGTTCCGATACTTCCTTGTCATGCCCGCGAGCGCAGTATTCGCGCTGAGGAACACCATGTCAGTAGAATACTCTGATAATCATCGCATTAGACATGCCATCTCACCTGGCATAGTTGGTCTGGCCAGCATTTCCAAACAAAGCCGAGACCGAAGAGAAGGTGATGAGGAAGTCCAAACATCCTATATCGCACGTTTTCTCCAGCGCTTCGAATGCTCCTGTCTTGGATGGGAACGTTGCCTCAAATGACTCCTGGGTTTGCATGGAGAAGGTCATGTCTCGGAGCACGACAGATACAATCATGCATCCGCCTAATGGCTTCGACAACCCACTCATCACTCGGGCCATGTCGGTTACAGATGACGCATCCGCTGCATCGAGACGCAATGACAGTCCAGGAGCGGCCTCCAAACATGCTAAGCGGAGATGCAGTGAACGCGACGCTGACAATGCAGTGTCTCGTCCTGCACGAGACGTCAATACAATATGCCGAGCGCCCTCCTGAAAGACCAAGAGATATGATTCAAAAAAATTGAATAAGTCCAAGACACATATGGCGTACCTTATACATCCACGATGCAATCTCGAGACCAAGGCTTCCAATACCACCGATCAAAACGTATGTCTTGTGTGCGCTGAACGTCTTGAATCGACATTCAACCACCTCAGGAGCGTTAGCCTGCGTCGCCGCCAGCGGTGGAAGGTATTTCATCAGCGGATCTTGTTGTGACAGGGAAGTGAGAATGCGGCCAATTGCTGCCGGGTTATTGGTCAAGGTATGAGAGACACCAGTTGCTGCATCTCCCCAATAATACGGCTTTACCCAGGATGGTAGCAGATCCTTGAAGACTTCGTCGTAGTCACTGCCAGCGTCCGGGATGATGACAAGGTCGGGTCGCTCCACAGACAGCTGCCTCAGCGCAGAAACAGTGGGATGTGTGGGTAGGACGGCCACTTGTGTGCCGAGTCTAGCGCACAACTCCACGATGCGAGAGCCAAAGTCATCTTCGGCACAGACTAGCACCTTTCTACCGTGCACCGTCTCGGAGGAGAGACCATTCTGTCTCAGAGCCAGTCCAACCACGACCGAAGCTAAGAAATCGGGGAAGGTCCTGTTGCATATTTCGGTGTTGAGATCGTCGCCGTGGAGCTGCGTGAGTAAAAGCCGATGTGCGACGACCGTGTTTGACAGAGGAGCGCAAGAAATGCCGCCTACCCATCCCGAATGCCCTTCTATGGACCCGACAAAGGACCACAACCGAAGCTGCTCCGAATGGGTCAATATCCCTGCGACATTGACTAGCACATGATCAGGGGGTACGTCATAGTCTTCAAGTTGAACATGTACGAAGTGGGGTGCTTCGTATACCCAGGGGCGGCAAGGATCAAACTGTTCCTGAGATGTCGCAGAAGGTAGGGGGACGATTCTGGGAATTGAAATAAGGCCTGTGTCATCGATGTAGAGCTCCACTTCCGTGGGGGCATCCTCGTGGAGTTTCGCGAGTGTCGTCCTCTGCTCTGTCAGTGACCATACAGGGTCAAAGACCACGGCATACACCTTCCAGACCGAATATTCCTTTCTGAAGGAACGAGTGAATCCACTAGAAGCGTCACCGTCTACACCGGCCGTCGCATGGAACCATACAGCCGTAGGTTTGAGGGGGTCCAGTTCGGAGATTGCTCGTTGAATTTCCATTTCATTGCCTCTAACGTAATGCACGACGACCGAAGGGAGGGCTTCAGCCGTTCGCGGGGGTGTAGATTCTACGACAGGTTCGTAGGGCTGAGAGATCACGTTGTAACTACCCGTTGTTTGTTTTGCTTGGTTTCCATGAAGGGCGATCTCCAAAGATTCCACAGTCAATAGTCGATTTCCATCTGTATCAGTGACTGAGAAATCGTAAACAAGAGTTTCTGCCACAGCTATTAACATAGAGCCTGAGGATGCAGGCGTAGATATGCCACTCACGCATGGTACATTTCGTGATAATACCGTGTGAAAACAGCAGCTTTGGGAATCCTGACCGCTCTAGCTCAGGATAGATCTTCAAAAACCCGATTTTTGATGGCAAGTAATAGCGCGATCCTCCCTTCTGTCCTGTCATGAGCGGGTGTACACAGACGTGAATCGCTGCATCAATAATAGCTGGGTGCACGCGGTATTGGGAAATGCTGTTGTGTTCCGTCAATTTAACCCAGTTATACTCATCATCTGGAAACTCACTCAGGCAAGTCTTCATCCGTGCCTCGTAACTGGACGAGAACTTCATCTTGTCCAGTAGGACTGGTCCCTTTAGCGCAGGAAATGACTCTCTGATACATCGGGCCGTATTGAGCAAAGCTTGTAGAGAAGTCCCTGTAGAAATCTGATGCATCGTAAATTTATGAACCAGGCTAGCGCGTAATCAACGTACTCTTCGTCTCGACGGGGGAAAGGCGTTTGAATATATCTTCTAAGGGCAGCGGAGTTTCGTTGGAAGTGTTGGCCTCATCGGTGGATATATAGCCAGTTGCATGGACACGGTCATACTAAGTGGTGAAATAAATGCCTGATCACTTTGCATATGAGAAATCACCAACGCATTGGGGCCAGACACCATGCTGGACTGCCGGAGATGCACTCAGCACGGACCATCTACAGCCGTCTAATTTCACATGACAAGGGATTGCCCGCTTGGAGGACAATGACAGCATAGAAACTAGAGTAACGTTCCAGAGTTGTTTCGCCCCAAATTCAAATATCTATTAAGTTTAGAGATGAGATGGTACAAACAGACTCGAGTTATGGGTGCCTACCATCTCGAGATATCCGGAGGCAGGCATTATAGGTTCATGTTTGATGACGTGTTGGGCAAAAACAGGATGTGTCTTGGAGTTGATCTCGAGCTGAGGGAAGTTTAGTGGACCTAAGCGATGTTGCTGGTGTCTGTCGGTCATCGCGGTTGGCGCGACATATGGGATCTTCTTCTTGGAGAACGGATAACGAAGGAGATGTTGAAGGCTATACCCAGAAGATGGCTGGGAGAAAAGTACATCAAAGTCCACACAGTTGTGTCCAGCAATGACGATACGCCCGAGAGATTCCATAAGGCTGGAAACTTCGATGCTAGAATTGGGTCGCTTTGGTCTCTTCAGAGGAGCTGTGACGGAAGCACCGTTACCAGCGATAGCTGATATGTAGCTGGAAAGCACGGGATGAGGTCCGATTTCGATGTAGGTGGCAACAGAATAAGTGGCGGCGATGGCTTGCATAGCTTGAAAAAACAGTACGGGGCCAACAGTTCCATTCCAAAAATACTGTGTGTCGAAGGCAGAGTCAAATAGACTGCCAGTCACTGTCGAGTATGTCGTGACTTTTGGGGATACTGCTTTATAACGCGCGAAGACGTCGCTGACGCTGTCCCAGAACTCCATCTCGCACGTTCCCATCATGGTTGAATGAACAGGGACTCCGGTGCGAAGCCGTTTTGCAAAGATGCCGACGCCGTTGGCCTTCTCGACCGCCAGGTCGATGAGGTGCTCAGCTCCGGACAGCGTGACGGATCCAGCGGAATTGTAACATCCAATGTCGAGTTTTCCTGGGCCCATTTCTTTAAACACTTCGGCGATGAACACTTTCGCCTCTTGGGCAGAGCACGACAAAGCGGCCATGGACCCGCCGACGCCCTCGACAGAGGACATGGCTCTACCTCTGGCAATAGCTATCTCCACCACCATCGCCTTGGGCGCACAGCCAGCGGCATACAGGAGGGCCGTTTCTCCGGCGGAATGTCCTACTACAACGTCCGGCTTGAGTCCTATGCTCGCTAGCGTGTCGAGGAGCGCGATTTGAAGTATGGCTATGGCCGGTAAAGTGACAGTGATCGGCCATATATCACCTAGCTCGTCTTCCTTGCCCGATGCATTATCAAAGAGCCCATATCGCTTAATCAACGAGTATCCGGTGACCTCGAGGTGGACGGTATCGAGTTCAAGGACAGTCGTGCGGAAAACAGAGCAGCTCACGAAGAGCTCACGGCCCACTTAAACACGAAATCGGGTCAGAAAATGATAGACTACCAAGTAGTATATTTGCTTACTGGCAAAATGCTGAGGGCCCTGCCCTGAGAAAACAAACACGAGTGCTGGTGGTGTCTTCGGAGACAGAAGGGGTTCAGAAAAGTGTGATAACCCAGCTTCAGTGCACATCGAGAACGACCTCCACGTCAGGGAGCGTGATCGACGACCATAGATACGAGCGAGATGTATCGGGTCGTGCTTTCTGACCAAATCGTCCATAGACCCAGCCACCGCAGATGCCGAGCGTGGCGTTAATCCGGCAGCAATTATGAGACTCGGTACATTTGCACCAGGCAGCCAAAGGCTGTCCTTCGTCCTCGCTGGTGGCGGTCCTTCCACGACGCAATGTCCATTGACACCACTGATACCAGAGCTTGTCAGCGCCACAAGCGAGCGTCCGGATGGGGAACGACATGACAATCGTTCCGCCTCGAGAGGAACACGAAGCCTATACTCTCGCCATCTAATAGCTGGATTGGGATGGGACAGGTTCACGTTCGGCGGTATAAAACCTGTTTGGAAGGACCAAAGAACTTTGCACAATGAGGCAAGAAAAGCGGCTATTTCAAGATGTCTAGAATCTGATTTAGTTTCGAGCTTGAAGCTTATGAATGAAGGGTAAACCTTACCCGAGATTGCCTTTTACGCTTCCAATTACAAGCTCGTCATCCCGATGAAATTTGTCTCCAACCCAATTGGCTTCTGTAGGATCGCCTTGGGAGGTACCTGAAATTGCATGAGATTGAGAAGGTAAGGTGAACTCTACTGGAAAATCTCCGCATACCTGTAGCATGTAGCTCGATAAAGTCGACCTCCTGCGGGAGGCGCTTGGCCATCGTGAAAGCGCGTTCCATGGCGTCTTGCTGGGCTAACGCAACTGGGGCGTTTGCCGGAGCTAGTGAGCCAGAAGAACTCAATCCAGTACCCAAAATCTGATCGCGCAATCAGCTGAGCTGGCACGACGGTCGGTAGCTATTTTGCACTTACTGTGCCGTAGATCGTGTCGTGGTCTCGAAGAGCCGCTTCAAAGGGCTTCAACACAATTGCAACAATACCTTCGGCTCTGCCGAACCTACATGGCGTATATCCGAGTCATCAGCTTGGTACACATATCAAGACTTCGGCAACCTACCCGTTGGCGGCAGCATCGAATGGTTTGCATTTTCCGTCTGGAGACAGGATCCCCCCTTGACTGTATACAGCCCATTCTGCGAATCTGCCATGATGTGAATAGAGATTGAACAGACATATCGAAATGAGAGCTACCTGTGGTTAATCTGGGCCCCACCTACGACTGCCAGATCGCAATCTCCGTTTCGAAGAGCCTGCACGCCGAGATGTGTTGCTACAAGAGTCGAGCTGCATGCAGTGTCGATAGGTATTGACGGTCCCCTAAGATCGAGGTGATAGGACACACGATTTGCAAGGGATGAGGGCGCGCCAGTGAAGGCACCGCGCATCTCATTAATATCCTATACACGCAGCTTAGTTGAATGGTCCTCCAAAATGCCTCGAGAACTCACATAACCAGAGAGAGCTTGAACATCATGCGCAACGCCTGCCATATAGCAGCCTACGTTCTGTCCCCTGTAATGAGCTCCGGAATCGAGGAGCGCGAGAAAAGCTAGCTCGATAAGTTTGCGCGTGGCCACTGGCATACCGCGGACGTCTTTGCTTGTGATTCCGAACTCGACGGGGTCAAAATCTCCGATGTGCTTGAGGAACGAGCCTGTATCTGTCACAATCTGTCCAAGGCCCGCTCCTTTCACCCTGCATCGACCACTTAGTGTATGATTGATGTTGAATAATCAGAGGGACTAACCCTTGCACATTAAGTCTCTCCAAAGGTATCTTCTCATAAGCTTCACCTTTATTGAGGAGAAATTGGAAGAACGTCGAAGAGTCCAAGTTGATTTCAGTAGACACACCCCCCGGAAGTTCGACCGCAACACCCACCTATGAGAAAAATATTGAGCAGCTTTTATACCGATAGAATCTGATAAACATACGACAGCAATTCCTGCCGTACTAGACATGACTGTAAGAAGAATCTAATGACAGTGTGGGGTGTGCGATAAAGTTTCTGGGGAGGTCCCGGATATGTTGCTCGTACGTACTTATACGTTTCCTTTCCATCCGAAACCGTAGTTGTCGATAAAGATATAGACATCCCCACTCCGATAGCGGAGGGGGACAAACATCAAACTGCTAATTAGCAGGTAAGACCTAGGCCGCAAACGGTGCGCTCGCATCACCGTAAGACAATGCACCGCATAGGACACAGGATCCTTCCATGTTTCAAATGCTTCTGGAGCGTTGACTGAATGCGGTTCATCAGTGAAATGACGGGAGTCTTGGTGGACAGCGACTTGCTCACCTTTGGCATATGGCGTCGATACAAAATAAGACTGATATACACCTGAGACTATTACGCGGTGCTAGCCAAGAGCGGTTGAATTATGACAGTGAGCGCAAAGATATATGATTGTGAACGCTGGAGCAAGGTGTGCTGCACTTGCGGGAAGATGTCGTTATGTGCCGTTCAGGATGCCCCGATGCCAACTGATGCATAGAAGTAAGGGAATTGATCAAGTAAATGAATAACAACAAGTGTGCCTGCATTTTGATTGACTCAGTCGTCCAAAAATCGCGCGTAGTTTAAGAAGTACCATGTTCTCGGCAAAACTGTGTGCCAGCAGCCAACGAGTCGAGTCGGACAAGCGGCCCGCAGAGTTGCCGCCCCACCAAGTGAATCGCGTGTTGAGCGAAACTTGACTTGAACAATCACTTCCGTAACTCTGCTGGCTAGTACTACTATGACATTCAAGATCTCAGGCTTTATGTGTTGACATCCACTTTTATTCCAGGGAATAATTAGCTGGAATTGTGTTGAGAAAGGTAAAGCAAAAGCGGTGTGCACGACGATCAAATTTACGACTAGTACAGTACGTAGTATGATATTCTCTATCAGTGCTTTGCATCTGACATATCATCTCTATAGAGGACGTGATAGATTGTTTCCCAGCGGGTCTTTATAATTGAAGACTGGTACGAATAGTACATAACTGGCGGGTCTCCCTAACGCCAAGGAGGCGCAGAGCAAAAACTCGACGTCACAAGTTCGATCATGGAAGGGCGAAACCTTCCTTATTTGATGGAATACGTCGTCCAATGAGTGCGTTAAAACATGATCAGGTTGACTATGGCACAGTTGCAGCGGTCAATGTACCGAACGCACAGTTGTGAGGTCTTCGTCTATATTTTTCACTCCCGTGGTTTGATTAACCCTGTTCAGCAGACTGGAAGAGTCGAGAACTGATTGGATTTGTCGTGGTTCGACGGGGCAGAAGTAACACATGTTTCAGTAAGCATCATCACACTCCGAAATCAACGGCGAGATGTATATTGACTGTTGATTCGATCGTTGAGAACATGAGTGGCGTCCATCGGTCGAACTAATCCAAGCTCGGTATTTCTGGTATGATCTTCCACCATTCTTCTGCGCTCACTTCATGGGGTCAACAGAGCCCCAGGACCTCTGGGCCTTTCTCCCCCCCAAGCACAATCGGGATCTCTCCTCGTCTACCCTGTCCCCCTTGCAGAATCCCCTCGTACATGCTGTCGTGATGTTCGGGAACGGATGTCATCCCATATATTCTGGTTGAAACCAAAGTAGAGCACCGCTCTGATTCCACACCGACCAGGACCAGGGGAAGCTCGCCACGTTCCGTGCTTTCTTCTCACCTTTGCATTGACACAGAGGCTGATGAGCTCCATAACTCAGGCCAACGGAGAGGATCGATGAGACTGCTCCGGAGCAATGTCACGTCTATGAAGAGGTTTACATCATTTTTCAATTCACATAGCTTCAATCTTTATTGATATAAGGTTCGCTCACAGATGATCCGTGGAGACCGTTCTTATACACTGCTAATGCTACCCAAAGTTATGATTCTAACAAGAACGAGATCGATGCCGTTTACACCGGATTTTAAGGCCTTATACCGCAGTATCCCTCCACCGCCCAAGTGGGACTTGTCAAGCACCACCAACTTATATGTGAGATGTTGTATGCGGAATGTTAGGGGTTCCTATTGAGGATGCGACAGACCTAGCCAGCTCACATAGGTGCATAGTAAACCGGCCAGTGTTATGCTGGGGTAACCCAGCGCACCGGTGTCCGGGAAAACGGGCCGCAATTACTACGGCAGCAACATTCAATCCTCTTGATAACGAACGACTCGCTGAGCTCGAGCACGCATTCACTCAGGCAAGCATGTTCTTTGAGCGGCATCTTCGTCTCTCAGTACACCCGAAAATCGGGTACAATGTTGTGTTGAAGGTGAGACGAGGCGGTGCTGAGGATCAGTGGGAATCTCGCGAGTCAAAGACGATAATTCAGGACGACGTCATGGTACGGTATGCATAGTATCATGTTACGGTGGTTTGCCTCTGATATCTCTTCACACGTCACTCCAGCGCTTAGCGTACACCATGAAAACAAATCGCTGGGGTCGCTCCCATAGCGAAGAAGCCCAGAGCAAATGTAGATGCTATCATTTCCATGGAGTGAATGACGGAAGGGCGAGACTTGTAGGACGAGGTAGTATACCTAAAGTACGCCACCAAGGACAAGCTAGAAGTATGTTGATAAGAGTTTAGTTGTTCAAGGCTGATACGTTGGAACCCCATATAGGTTCTGCAACTTCCACCAAGCAGAGATTGCCCTGTTCAACGAGTATACCGCATACGTATCCTAGCCAGACGTGTCCGGTGATACCAGTACAACTCGCCACCTCAGTGATTGTTACGTGAACCTAGGCTGTTAATGGCAGTGCAGTATTCAAACCGGCTAGAAAAGTCAAGCACTAATCGGATTCCTTCACGATACGCATACATTTCAGACCTTTCACGCTTCTAGCCGGCTAGGACCTTTAAAGAAAGCATTTGGCAAGCCTCATCATTGTCCGAGATCATAGGCAAGCCCTTCGATTGTTGAAACATTCACAATGTCCGGCCGGACGGTACAAATAGCGTGTTTTCTTTCCACCTCCTTCAACCTTCTCTTCAAGACTCGCCTCATGGCATCGACAGAAATCCCAGTTGCAAGGCCTCTGGGTCTTCCTCGCCCTAGAGACAAGCAGGATCTCTTCTCGTCTACCTTTACACCGCCTCCCTTTGACGGCTCACTGATCTTCAGTGAGATGCAGGACTGGCACTACAAGCACTCTCCTGACCATCCGTTGTTCGTGTACGCCACTGAGGACGGCCAGACGTCAACCATCACCTGGTCGAGAGCCATCATGGCTATTCACAGAGCCGCACGGACGGTCTCCGACCTCGTCACCAAGCAAAGCTCAAGGTTACCGCTTGCGAGGCCTGTCATCGCTATCCTTATGGCTGGTAATGGTAAACTCCAACCCCCTCCTTCATGCATCTCGAACTCAGCGCTGATATGTTTCCAGATACCGTGCCATATTTCACCCTTATGTCAGGGATCATTCGCTCTGGCTATGCGGCTTTCCCTATCTCCACAAAGGCTTCTCCAGACATCATAGCTCATCTTTTGCCACAGGTGGGCGCGACTCATATAATAGTCGGTCGCGAACGATCCTTGGAAGACCTTGCATCCGCGTCACTTACTCTCCTCGCGGAACACGGCAACGACTCGCCTCCTGCGCGCTCGGTTGCGCCCAGCTTCATTGATCTATATCGGTCTGCGTCCAGCGCACCATTTGTCCCGTTCCCCAGCATTCAGTACGAATGGGATGACCCCATCTTGATACTGCACTCCTCGGGTGGTTATCACATCTTCTGAAAATTCCTGCCTCGCTAATGTCAACCTATGCAGGTTCCACCGGAACTCCCAAGCCGATCGTCTGTACACAGCGGCGCGTTATTCTGGGCATAACTTCTCCAAGTAAGTTGTGCCTAATGTTACACCACTATGTCTTTCTACGGGCTGATTTGGATGCTTCTGTAAGCGCACGGAGAGCGAAATCTCACAGGTAGAAAGATTTCTTGTCATGCTCTATATATGTTCCACGGAACAGGATTGATTCAGATGGGGTGGACTGTAAGTATCTCACCTTGTGAGCCGACTGCATTCCTCGTGACTGACGTACATTCAGGCTGTAAGCGGCTTGGTCTTGACAGTCTGCAATCCCCTGTCCCCTCCTATACCACCCAATCCCCTCTTGATAATGAAGGATGCCATTGCCACTCGCAGCGATTATATCTTCACCCCTCCGATATTAATTCAAGTTTGTTCTGACATCTTATTTCTTTATCGTCTAACTCATTGTCATGCACAGATATGGGCGAAGATTCCCGAGTATGTACGTTACATGGCTTCCATTGACGGTATCGTACGTATCACTCTCGTCTTCTTGGTTCTTCAGCTTTACACCTACACAGATATTCTGCGGGGGCCTTGTACCGGGCCCCATCGGTGACAGCCTCACGTCTGCAGGGGTGACCCTCTTGAATGCGTATGGCACGTAAGTTTAGGCACTGCTTATTTGGGGCGTGTCTGACTATTTCCATATCAGTTCTGAATGCGCCATCGTGAGCACAGTCTTCCCCAGTATGTCTCACTAGGCCTAGTTTATCTACCCTCTCACTTTCTTTATACAGAATCTGTGGGCCGGGACTGGGAATATTTCACCTTCTCGGCCCACGTCAAACCTCACCTCATTCCTGAAGACGACGGAAGCGTAGAACTGATCATGCTGGCTCGTAACAATTCATCCATTGATCAAGGGCTATATTCATACCTCGTATATAGTCTCATCAAACTCACGAACCGTGTATCATCAATACATTCGTGAATGGCGAAGGCGGATATGCTACAAGTGATTTGTTGCTTCCTCATCCTTCTAAACCTGGCTACTGGAAGGTATTAGGCCGCAAAGACGATCGTATCATACACAGCTCTGGCAAGGTATGTTGTTATCGCTTTATAACTTCGCTGTACTGATGATGTTCATAGACTCATCCAGCACCTTTTGGTAGGTGTGCTTTCCACTCCAAGCTCATGCACTGATCCCGTATGACAGAGAATATTCTCGTACAGGACCCTCTTGTGCAAGCTGTCGTTATGTTTGGGAACGGGAGGGCCAACGCAGGCATCCTAGTCGAACCCAAAGTAGAGCACCGCTTCGATCCCACCAATCAGGAGAAGCTGGCCGCATTCCGTGACAAGCTCTGGTAACCTTGCTCCTCGATTTCTTACATGGACACAGAGACTGACCAGATTTTTGATGCAGGCCAGCAGTAGATAAGATGAACGAGACCGCTTTCGAGCAGTCTCGCGTCTATAAGGAGGTCTGTATCCATTGAGTCAACAGCTCCGATCATATCTCACCGTATGTTTCCTCCCAGATGATCATCGTAGCCTCTCCGTTGAAACCGTTCTCATACACTGCGAAAGCCACTCCGCGTCGTAACGTCATCCTTGAGGATTACAAAGGCGAGATCGATGCGATTTACGCCGAGTTCCAAGAACGTACTCAGTGTGGTCTCCTGCCGCCGAAGTGGGACTTGTTGAGCACCACAAATTATATACGAGCTATCGTATGTAGGATTCTGGGACGTCCAGTTGACGATGCAGCAAACTTAGTCCGTGTGGACCGTGAAAGGTGCGTGAAGAATTCCGAATGACTACTTGGAAAATAGTCTTACCTACATATTGCACAGTTCTTTCGCGCCCTTGATTCGCTACACGCTCCTTCATGCTCTGTCGACCGCGGGCACCAACGTTCAGGTCCTCCCCTATGACCTAGTCCCTCAATACCCAAGCATCTCCTCCCTGGGCGTATATATTTCGGAGCTCGTCGGCGGACATGATCCACGTCCATAGATCTACAGAACCACCTATAGCATACCTATTGGCGGTCGTGCAAGTCGGATATCCTTCAAGCTCCTTCTACGTGTCGCTGATTTTTGCTAGATGTACCCATTGAGAGGGTTCGGGAAACACTTTTGTCGATCTTGGAGACTCAGTCCGGCCTCAGAAAGGTATAGAATCTTGTTGTGCAGCATGTACCAAAAATGTGTAAGATATATATACACCAAGAACATGATGCATAGTCAGGCCCTGTGACTGTGGTGCTTCACGGTGTCGCCCTGAAACCCAACAAGAATTCCATTATCTGGAAAGCAGCCTGCGAAGACGCCCTAAGCCCG
Organism: Phlebia tremellosa; assembly: GCA_011032875.1. Taxonomy (NCBI): domain Eukaryota; kingdom Fungi; phylum Basidiomycota; class Agaricomycetes; order Polyporales; family Meruliaceae; genus Phlebia; species Phlebia tremellosa. Next base: position 10,568 of record JAAIFI010000393.1, on the reverse strand, counting down.
ACATTTATGATGGCTATGCTCAAAGACTCACCTTGGGTGAAAATTGCGGGATCCTGTTACACACGGTGAGCACAATAACCGGAAAGAGAAAATCAGGGTACTAAGACACGCACATATGTCCGCTAAGTGCCACTTCGAAGTAAGTGAGACCGCGCTCAGAGTGCATATTACCGAGGGCACCGACACCGTCCACGATGAAACTGTCGTTTAGAATCGGTGTATGAAAGCCCTGTTTTCCTGCCCCTGTTGTAACCATGATTAAGGTTCTACACCGGGTCCCCATAGAAGTATATTAGACTTACAGGTCATACTGTTGAGGATGCAGTTTGTCAGTAGAGAACGTATGACCCCAAGCGTGTCACTCACTTCTGTATAGAGATCCTCGTGCTTGAAACGTGAATAAGTACGAAATCAATTCTTTCACGTTAGGTACACGTACCCTTCAGCGATTAGGATGTAATCGGCCAAACCGTGTACTATGACGCTCCTCTCGCTCTTCTCGATGATGGAAGGTAGCACGGTGAGGCTGGACGGAAGACTGCTATCTCCGCGAGGGAAGACGTTGACGTTGCTGCACTCTGTCCAGTCAACGTCCAGTGGAGCGTGAATAGCGGCCTTGACATCTTGGCGGTCAAAGTAGAGCGGCGAAACTTGCGTTTGCGGAAAAGAACCTCTGTGTGCGCGTCAGCGAGTGATCGCCGTGCGGCAAACATTAGGCACATGACACGTACGGGAAACCAAGGACGTCCCATAGGATCGGGTACTGTGGAAGTGGCGACGAATAAACACCTTTCCCGGTCGTTTTCGAGTAGAATCACGTACAGTATCGAATATGCGGTAAACGTCGAATGCAGGGTTGACTAAGAGGGCCGCCTCGAATATTTCTTCCCAAAGGAAGCATCCGGGGTCACCTTCCACAGAGTTTCCAGGCAGAGGAAGCAGGCCTTTGGGTGGGAACGTGAGGTGCTCCGCGAAATATGTGCTATACCCACACCTTGCAGCCGCAGCATCAATCTGCGCCATGAAAGTTGCACTATTCGTCCATGTTAAGCGACGAGTGATTGGTCGAGAAAAGCCTCCTACTTCAGAGAGAAAACATTTTCGTATTTGTGTACGAAATTCACGGCGGGCAACTCAGTTTGAATAACATCCCATCCAATGACGGCTGAGGACAGGTTGATCAGATGGCTTCATCGAGTGTCAAAGTGGATAGTACTGACGATCAGAGATCCAAAACCCCTTCAGTTTGAGATCAAGCGCAGTCGGATGCTCGTAGATATAATTCGTGATATCTGTGGTGTTCAATATGTGCACGAGCAATATTTGGCAACCCCGACTCACATGGTACATACATGCCTGCATACTGATCTAACGTTAGCTAGGCCTCTTTCATACTTGGATTCACTTACACTCTCTCCGCTGACGTAGAAATTGAGGCCCTTCAATTCCGAGAATACCTCGAGGAACTGCTGCATGAAGCCGACTAGCTGTGCAGCTAGCTCATCCTCATTCTACGCCCATCAGAGTGAGATCATTCGATGAAAGTACGACACTTACTGTGATGTTCGGTTTGCCTTGAGAGAACCCAGTCCCAACAGGCTGTTCTATGTACAAGATACTAGATAGGTTGGTCCAACTGAATTGATTCTGGGTCGGCTTGGCCTGACCCCAAGACCAACTAAAAGGCTAATCCAACAGTGAGCAAAGTTCGTGAATACCGAAAGAGATGAGCATACACCGTTCTCCTGCAGTAGACCTTCAAGTGACGAGCATCCGGGACCTCCGTTCGTCCTGTAAACATCTTGGGTGACGTAAACCGTTGCATAGTCCTGGCTAAACTTACCAGAAAATAAGATCTTCCGTGCTGCCTTGTGGACCTGGTGGGAAAAACCAGAAAAATAGCTGTCCTGGAGTTAGGAACGCGCAGCAACAGAGGCACAATCAGCATTGGCCATCACCTGTCGCGTCTCGTTTGGCGCACTGCTGATTGGAAGCAGCCCCGACCAGCTTGGTCCGATGTCAAAGTCTACCTCGGGGATGGCGGCGCCGTCGACGTAGAAGTCTACGCAATGAGTCACACGACGAACACAAAGGAGGAGACCAGACTAGATGAATACCTGCAGCTCGAGGATTTTTGAACGTGATGTTCTTGCCCGCACCCGGAGGACGATGAGTACTGGTTTGAATAGTGAAACGCTCCGCAGCCGCGGCCTGCTTTGCGCGCATTTCGCTCTTGCTCATCATCTTCGCGTTGACTGAACCATGCCCTATGCAGAGCAACAGTAGCGCAGCCAACAACAGGTTCTGCAGGCTGGAGGTCATTTCGAACAAAGAGGTGAGACTGGAAGCCCAAAAGACAGCATTGCATTCCTTCCTGACCTTACTTATATGCTACGGTTGACATCTCTTCTGATCCATCTCGTCAGGGACTACCGAAGATAAGACGACCCAAAGGTGACCGATACATTTGATGATTCATGAAATGATAGAAGACAACGGCACCCGAAAAGAAATCATCGCTGAAAAAGTTGCTCGAACAGGTACCAAGTACCATGCGCTGAGAACCACTGAAGCCACAGAACACATATGTGCACATGATAGTATGTTTGGAACAGCACATGAACTCATGGCCAGGAAGATTGTGCGGCAGCCTACGGCAGCTGTAGATTGAAGCTGTAAGTGGTGGTGACGAACAAGAACGTCTAGCGCCCATGTGGGCGCGTGGCGGTGTGGCCAGCTGCGCCGCTAAAGCGTCAAAATCATCCTCATCGTCGACCACGACGACCACCTTTCTTAACTCCCTGTCATCATCGTCGGCCTAGATGGACGACCCCACATCCATCGTAAGTCGAAAGGCAGAGCCCTCTGCGAGTGCCGTGAATGCGGATGCGGCCTCTGGGTCCAACCTCACCTTCTCTCAGGCGCTCCAGACGATCCGCGAGCCTGAACCAGAGGTTAGCTACCGCCTTTCTTCACCGTTGACGAAGCTCATAGTGTATACAGGCAGAGTCCAGTATTTTTGTGGCTGCACAGCGCGGGGATGTAGAACTCTTACGCTCCTTGATTGAGTCTGGCAAGGCGAAGGCGACCGACCGCGATGCGCAGAACATCACTCCTCTCCACTGGGCCGCCATCAACGCCCAAGTCGCCGCGTGTCGCTATTTGCTCTCGCAGGGCGCGGAGGTCGATGCACTAGGCGGAGACCTCGTCGCCACGCCTATGCAGTGGGCAGCACGCAACGGCTACCTCTATGTGATACACCTCCTCATCGCACACAATGCGGACCCAAATATATCCGACGCCCAGGGCTACAACACGCTACACCTTGTCACGCATTCGAGCAATGTCATGCCGTTGCTGTATCTTCTTCACCAACCTATCAACGTCGACTCTCGGGACTCCCAGGGACACACCTCCTTGATGTGGGCTGCGTATCAAGGCGACGCGCTCTCTGTTGATTTGTTGCTGCGGCATGGCGCCAATCCGAACACAAAGGACGACGCGGGCCTGACGCCGTTGCACTGGGCAGTTGTGAGGGGAAACAGGGTGTCTATAAGGCGATTGGTAGAGGCTGGTGCAGATTTGGCAGCTAAAGACGGAGAGGGACGGACAGCAAGGGACATGGCTGTGGAACTAAAAAGTTTGGGTGCGTGGAAGCGTGCATTGGAGGAAGGCGGGTTCACGGAAGACGGGGTCAAGAAGAAGAAACCCCTTAGTGAGGTACGTAATGTCACTCGTCCCCTTTCAAAAACACCGCTAACATGTTTCCGATTCTTGCAGCGGAATACCAAGATTGCAATATTTATACTACCTACTCTCTTCCTATGGCTCATGTTCATGACTCTAACGATTCTCCCATGGTTCACGGGTATCATTCTGGCAATGGCCCTCTTCTTTGCGATGCACCACGTATGTCCATCTTTCCTACTCTGCGTAATTGTACTGATTATCGTCGCAGATCGTAACCCGTATCCTCCTCGACAAATCCAACTACACCGATAGCGTCACCGGGAGCCCATACTTTGCCGGCATCATCTTCGGTAGCATGGTCTGGGTCGGCTATGCGTGGATAAGCAGACTTGTACACCGTGAGTCATATTGAATCCTATCAATTACCCACAAACTTATCGAATGTTGAGTAGAAACGCAGTCGCACGCGTTCACACATCTCAGCTTCGCCCTGACTTTTGGGCTTTGTGCATACAATTTTTTCCGAGCGATAAGTCTGGATGCAGGCACCTGCCCCAAACCGGCTAGCGACGCAGAATTGAAATCAGTGAGCACCTTCGGTAGACAGTAAAACACGAATAACATTGATAACATCCGAAACAGATTGTAGAAGAACTTGCCTCTGAGGGACGTCTAAATGGACAAACATTCTGCATACAATGCATGGTGAGCGTTGTTTCTGTGCGATTTTCCTCGGTACTCAATAATGGAGTCAGGCTCGGAAGCCTCTTAGATCGAAACACTGTAGAGTCTGTGATCGGTGTATCGCCCGCCACGACCAGTACGTCTCTTTCGACTAGACATAAGACACAACATTGATATGTACCCTGATTAGCCATTGTCCATGGGTGTGGAATTGCAGTAAGTCGACCATCTTCTTCTAGCCACTTTACATTGATAAATCGTCCTCTCAGTCGGTGTAAACAACCATCGACAATTCCTGCTCTTCGTGCTCACGCTCGTAATCGGTATCGCTCTCTTCGACTACCTCACTTTTGCCTGTAAGCCACTTCCTTCTCCGTATGCAACGTTGACTCTAAAGCTTTCAACAGATTTCGCGGCATTCCCTACTCCACCAGAAGCTCCTCACATCTCGCCCTCATGTGTCCTTCCTGACTACCTATGCGCACTGACCGCTACGGACACCTTCCTCGTTTCCGTCGCCTGCTGGGCAACGCTCCAACTCTCGTGGACGCTAGTCCTACTCCTCACCCAGCTCTGGCAGGTCTGCCGCCAGATGACAACATTGGAGGTTTCCAACCTTGGCCGGTATGGATTCATGGGCGGACGCGGCGGCGCAAGTCTGGGCCAGCAGATGGGTCACATGCACCACCAGCAGACCCCGTCCGACGAGAGCGGCAGCGCGAACAGCGCGCACGGGCGACACGGGCACAAGCACGGTCTGTGCGGAGGCGGCGGGTTCATCATGAACCTGCTCGGCTTTGACCGCTTCACGAAGGGCAAGGCCGCAGACGGGCTCGCACGCGCGGCGAAGGCGCCGAACCCGTTCGACCTCGGCATGCTGGGCAACTGCAAGGACTTCTGGTCAGCGGGCGGGGAGCTCGGGGTGGAGTACGAGCGGCTGTACGACGTGCCGCCGGAGGGTTTTGCGGAGGCGAAGCGGCGGCGCATGGAGGAGAACGACGACGGCGCGAGCGTGGGGGGCCGCAAGAGCCTGCGGAAGAGCTTGCTCATGGGCCTTGGGCTCGGACGCAGCGCGAGCAGCCGGGGCGGGTACGAGCCGATCAGTCAGGTCTGAGTATACCTCGGTTCATCGCCCGGTCACCCATTCATTGGCGCACGTTGTACCGTGTACAATAGTATCTCAATATTTGCATCTTGATATCGATACAGTATCTCACATTGGCATCGCATAGCACGGACACACAACTCCCACCCCATCTTGTATACTCCAGCCTGACCCATGTAATCCACATATATTGTGTTCGTTGACCCCAACTTAGCGCGTATCCTACATGTCGTTATAGTGTAGTCCGTGGTCTGTTGCCTGGCCGGAGGGCCTCCTCATCCGCTCCGCGTACTCGGCTCTCTTAGCCTCGCGCTCCTCCTTCAAAAATTGTATCTCGCGCAGATCGATGACTTTGAACGGCCAGGTGAGCCAGTTGCCGCCGCTCCGCATCGTGTCCAGCTCCATATCCTCCAACAGGGTATCTACGGCCTGGGGCCAACTGCAGGTTCGATCAGCTACCACGTCCTGCTCTGTTATAATTTATTTAATGAGGCACTCACTTCCAGAATACGAGATCACCGCATATACTCTCGTTCACCCAGCCCAGCATGCCTGGGTAGCGCTTCCGCAGCCACGCGGTGTTCCGGTCCGCCAGCGCGATTGCGTCCGACGGCGAGGGCGGCAGGTGGAGGAAGGGATCGTTGCGGAAGTAGGACGATATCCAGTGCGCGACGACTTCGAACGTGTATCCGTTGTTCGTCGTGAACTACCGAGTGGCAAAGAGAACGTCAACCGTTGATACTACAGGAGAAACAGAGAGAGATGCGCACCATGGCACCGTTGATGGCGAAATCACGGTTCGCGATGTTGGCGGCGGGCACAATGCCGCGGTATATCGACGCGGCCCAGTCAGACGAGTTGTCGGACTTGGGCGCGCCCTGCGGACGCTCCAGCGAGGTGTACTTCCACGCCTCACTGTTCTCAAAATTGGTCGCGGGCGGCGGGTGTCTGTTCATCCCCAACCCTTGCATCGTCTCCGCTGCACCAAGCATGAATATATTCAGCACCGTATCAACTGGAAGAGGACGCGAAGGGACGCACCGTCGAATATCTTCGTCCACGACGAGGAAAAGCCGGTCGCGAGGATGACGGCGTCCGCTTCGACGACCCGCCCGTCGGTGAGCACGATCGACCGCCCGTCGCTGCCGAAGTGGCTCGCACGGGCGGGCGCGACGAGCGAGATCTTGCCCGCGTTCACGAGAGCGTGGAAACCGTCTGAGCGGCCGACGCCCTCGTCGTTCGTGCGCAGGCCCCAGAAGAGCGAGTGTGTCTTGTGAAGCGGCGAGTCCTGCGGGACGGACAGCGATAGGAACTAGAACGTGCACACCGTTGGGATGGATATGAGACGATAGGAGAGGAAGGTAGGGAGGACGTACGGAGCTCCATGTTAGGAAGTTCCAAAAACTGTGGACGAGGTAGCTGCCGGTGGCGGTGGTGTGCAGGAAGCGTCTGTGTTGGACGTCAGATTGTGTACTACACATGCTGTAGTGTTTTACTCACTCCAATGGTGTTCGTAGTTCGATGTGAGGAGAAATTATGGCTAAAAATCTGCGAAGGAGATATTCAACCCTGGATATTTTTTTTATGGACGAGAGCGGACCTACCTGCTCTTGCGGATGAACGCAGGCAATGGCATCGGCGCAGCGAGAAACGCATCTGCAGTGTCAAACACTACAGTGACTCTTCTGTTCCTCATAGCGAAAAACGCGGCGGCACTACAGAACCACAAACTATTGTCAATAGGTGTCTTAGATGCATGGGTAAAAAAACGCACTCTTGTGCAGACTTTCCGCCTCCAACAATGAGCACCGTCCCGCACTCCCTGTCGTCTGTCGACGCTTTGACGGCGTTCAGTATAACATCCACGTTAGCACCTAGCGCAGAGGAGTGAAGAACTGGACCACGGAATTGAACTACTTCCGCCGATTCTGGGGTGAGTGCGGGCGGAATATGTGGAACATGGCATCCCTGAACGAAAGCAACGGCTCGTATCAGCTCTGCGCGCCACACACATAGGATTCGGCACTCACACCAGAACATAGCACCACTCTGTCATACTTGAGCTCCGAGAATGCACCTGTTCTCTTGTCCTGCACGGAGATCAACCACTGCAGCGGTGCGGTGGACGATGCGGCCTTTCCGTTCTTTTTGGCCGCTCGCTGGATTTTCAGGACTTCGGTGTGGTATCGTATCTTGCCGTTCAGGAAGTGCTCTTCAAAACTTTCCATGTAGTACTGCATATCTTCGCCGCACAGCCGCCCTCCCGTGGCCTTCCAGTTACGGGGCTGCGGCATTGGCAGGGGCGAGAAGCGAAACTCGCCATGGACACTGTAGGACGGCGTCAACTGTGTTGAATTCGTGTGGATGCCTGCACAGCACATATGTCCACTCACTTATTGATGACCAGGCCCGGATATGCGCGTTCTGCTGCCCACACGCCGCCAGCAGAAGCGTCACGACTGATCACATCGACGTGCTTGAAGCCGTCGCGGATGAGGGTATGCGCCGTGATGAGTCCCGCGGCGCCGGAGCCGATGATGCATATCGTCTTTTCCAACTCGTCGGTGCTGGTGGTCGCCATCGAGGAAGGTGGGGGTTGTAGGAGATTAGGTGTCACAGGGCATGGAACGGATGTTCATGATAGTCGGCGTGCAGCCAGATCGGTGCGTGTTCTCTCAAACGCCTAGCAAGGCCCGGACAATACCAGAAAAACGACCCGAAAATTGCAAGTTTTCTTCCGCGAAGCCGAGAACGACGACCACTCGCCCCTGTATCCAACACGCAAACACTGCACCCACCTCTGCTCGACGCATTCAGCCTTGCCGTAGGGAGGCCAAGAGACAAGAGACAAGAGCCAAGCAAAAATGTCGGATAATCAGATAGCGCCCAGATCGCGGTAATCAGGTCGTTCGCGTCCATGGCGAACGCGACGTTCTTTCGCCTTTGTCACGAGCTGCTCCTTGGAGAGTCATGTTGCCACGCCACTAGTTATTGGAAAGAACGGGCGGAATCTACTGAAGGTGAGTAACCTGGCTATATGCGCCTTCATCCAGCTCATACTTACTCGGCATTTTGTACAGCGTTCGGCGGGTTGTTACGCGCCCTCGCACAATCTTGGACCTGAGGGTTGGCCTTCCAACTCTTGGCGGGCAGAGGGATGCCGTCAAGAGGCGACTCCGATGTTTTTGAAGTAGCTGTGTATGCCATAATTGTAACAGAGGCAGAACTGGGATGAGGAGATGGTGGTCGTGGATAGAGTTGCGAAGAAGTGCGAACTAAGCAATATTATCAGGAGTACGCTATATTATCACTCACACTTCAATATAACTCTAGCTTTGACAGGCATAGGAGAAGCTGTCGCGTGCACGATGCATCGGGGTGCTATCGGAGGCGAGCGAACTAGGAAGCAGCTTGCCTCTTTCCAAGGAAACGCAATATACGTACTACACACCCAACTTAGTGCCCCCACAATACCTGCTTGGAATACGAACGATGGCAGCACCGTTTGGCACCCTTCGACACTCCGAACGCTTTACGAAAGTTTGTGGCCGACGCCTAATTGACACAGTGGCATGCGCATGATATGCCCGCTGCGAGGTGTTGCTGCCAGTGGCGCGGTGGTCACGAGCAGGCGACAGTTGAGAAGGAGGTTGAATGCAGCACACCGAGGGCGAAGAAATTGCGGGAGGACAATGCAGTGGTCGATGTGTATATCGAGATACGCCACATTATCTCATGACTCTATGGACTGTAATTTTCCTGATTTTCCTGAAATCATTTCAACAGTCATATATTTCTCAGCAGTGGATCTGAAGTCACCGGCGCCGCTTCCGCGACGTGAGCATTGCACCTCTCTCTTTACAGATGCCGCCTCCCTAGCTGCCAACGGGGGAATATGGCAGCGCATGGCTGACAACGAGGTAACCATGCTACAGAAGCACTCCTCGGCCTGGTTCGCCCGCCGGGCGAAGCAGCTGCAGTTCTCGACGTCGACCCGCGTGTGTGTGGTGCACAAGTCGTACGCTACGCGATATAGCACCTCGCTTTCTTGGGAGGTGTGATGGCTTTCCGTGGGTTCTTCATAAGAAAGGTCGCATGATTTCCTCTAACATTCAAATATACGGCAGATGTGCGTGGAATCCTTCGGAGTAGCAGCGTCTTCAACCGGTTTTCTGCTGTCAATCAAGCGTCCATGTTCATACGACGGACCCTTATCTGTCCATATATCGTACTACCGTATATTTCACTATGTAACGACTTGTTCTAGCATCGTAAGCAATCATAGCAATTTCTACCTTCAATCACTGATGTAAACGCGGGTTATTTTTTAGTGCGTTTATTCTCTGGGGGCGATGATAAATATAAGGAACGGATCAAAGCAGGACACGTATCAACTTTCAAGGAGCTATACATCTGCGTAAGCCACCATGAGATATTAGGCGTATAAACCATACGAAGGACGGAAACTGACTAGTACCTCATCCAAAGCATCACACTCCGATATGAACGAAATTCACCCATCTCTCCAGGGTCATGTCTTTCTTCCTTCGCAAGCGTCGCGTCGCCTCGCAAAGTGCCCGTGCAGATTTCCGGGAACCCTCCTCTGGCAGTTCCTTTTCTTCGAACATATACTTGTAGGACTCCTTGGCGACAGACGGACCGTCCTCGCCGGCCAACGCCCACATCGTACCAACCACGCTTCGGAACCCGCAGAACTGCATAGCTGCAGCCAGATGGAGCACCTCTTCCTGGGCGCTGTCANCCACATCGTACCAACCACGCTTCGGAACCCGCAGAACTGCATAGCTGCAGCCAGATGGAGCACCTCTTCCTGGGCGCTGTCAGTACTTTGTTCAGCACTGTGGCAAGCGGACAGAAAGGCGAGCTCGGCGTTAGGTAAATAGGACTTGATCAAGCAACGTGAGTTGCGATTCACTGTGAAGCGAGAACCAATGACTAAATGGCTCCCCTGGATTCAGATTTCCATGACAAGCAAGATGAATCTAGCTATGGTCGTGGAGGAGGTTCACAACCGCATCAGGTGTAGCTTCCTCCCCATTCAGGCATACGACCCAATCTCTGCCTTTCC
>JAAIFI010000392.1:0-25171 GCA_011032875.1 Phlebia tremellosa | reverse complement strand
GCTCTTGACAAGGGCCGCGCGTCAGAAACCAGACTAGCGCTATCTAACATCTAATCAAACAGAAACCTAAAGATTCTGAGGCACGGTGCACGATGTTTTACGCGTTTCAGGATCTGAAATCTACCTGAAGGGCCTCTTGGCAGGCATTTCACTGGCAGCATCAGGTGAGAAACGAGGAGAATTCTCAGGGGTGAGCTCAGATCACACATAGCCACCGATACTAGTGTTATATTCACCGAACCACAGAACGGTGCACGTCTAACCTCGGAGGGGCGTCGTGATGGCGCAGACAACGATTCATCGGCATCATGTCATACGTATGTCCATTTTGGAATACTAGATATCGACATACAAGGGCCCGTCATGTCTATGGGGTATCAACAACGACCGATAGAAAAGTCCATAAGAGACATCAACATCTCCGTCATTAGTCGTGATCGTAAGTCAGTATAAAAGTCTCAAACAACATAGTACACAGTGCATCGAAAAAGCAATACAACACCGTACCAGAAACAGATACAAAGCAAATGGAGACGTGCTAATGTCAGTGTCCAAAACCTATGCCAGTCCAGGGACGACGGCTGAGGGAAGAGTTTCGTGATTAAGGCGGGCATCATCTGGCGTTTTCACGTCGACGGTAACATGCAGGTTGTGATATCTCTGAAGGTCATATGCTTCCGAGCGTCCCACCCCTCCAACGTCGTTGGGCAGCCAGATGATGGGTGGAGGCGCTAAGAGCTCCGGTGCATACAGGATCCCCGCCATTTCTTCTGCGTGGTCCGCGAATGGGAGGGAAGGAAGGAGTGGAGGTGCATCAGGGTGCGTGCGAGCGGCCCGTTCCGTTGCCGTAAGGTCATTAAGGGTCTCCGTCTCTGATATCGCATCGAAGCAAAATCAGATTTAATTCCCGGCAGGGTGAAGTGAGCACTCACCTAACGGCACGGGCCCTCTCACTTGCGATGGAGATGGCATTACGGCCAACGTGAGGGACATCATATCTAATATCGAAGCGAAAGAACCCCGCGGAGGGTTCCTCGTTGAGCTGACGAGACTCGTGCTCTCTTCGTCAATCACGTCTCGTGGAGCAGTAGGTTTAGCGGCCTCCGTGAACGTGTCCAGTGATTCCTTCGTAACGTCGCTCAATGCTCGCTTCCCCGGCAGTCGTGTCCGCCACGTGCAGTAGAATTCAACGAATACGAGCACAAAGGACGCGGCTCCACATAACACGCCCCCTTCGATCCACAGGCGACGAGTCAGCAGAATCAGTCCCAATAACAGAGGTTGGAAAGCAAGGATGGTCCCCAGCCGCTTCAACAGCCAGATTTGAATGACACCACCTGTCTGCGACTGTGTGCGTCCGTATACATATCCGATCAGGAATCGATGTGCTAGAAGTTAACGATAAATAAATGACTTTTATACGCACGTATATTAGGCACGTACCTGTCAACGTCAAGAAAACCAAGAGGACGGCAGCTGGAGCCACCAATGGGAATATGAGCGTGAAGGCAGATGCCAACAGCATGGCAACAATACAACACGCTGTTGCGTACGTAGGGTTGTATGTTCTAGGATACACGGCTATTATAAATCAGCACGTAGAACCCATGTAGCACACGCACAATTACATACCTCGGAAACGTTGCCTTGGCGTCACCGCGGTCTTTTCGTCTCGGAGAACTCGCCACAGCCGCGAGGGTTGCAGTAGAAGTAGCGCGGGCGCGACGATGGCAACGGTAAGGATGAGCGCCATAGCGAAACTGCCCATGTAAATTGTGCCGTCCGCCACGGTAATCGTCTCAAGCGTATTTGTACTAAAAGCACCGAAAGCGAAAAGAATCGCTCCGACTATGAACAACCATACTGTACCCACTAGGAGAAGAGCATAGAATATTGCTCTGAACACAAAGAACTGGCATGTTGACAAGGACACTGTAGTGATCAATTGCCCTGAGCCTGAACGTGGAGGATCAGGATAGTGCGCACATAAGTACGGGCCTTTCAGGACTTACGATATACGAAAATCACCGCCGCTGACATGAAAAGCGCAGCTCCAAAAGCAGCAGCTAAACAAGTAGCGACACCAGCGCCGAGATCGTTCCCCGAGGAGATGGGTAGGAAGAAAGGAAAATAATGAGCGAACTCTGGTGCAGAGGCGACAACCAAGCCCGCGACGGCAGTCACTGTGGAACAATTCCATGAATAAGAAACTTTGCTTAATATTGGGAACTGACGTACTACATATACCCAGAAGGATTCCGATCATGACAACAATAGTCCAGAACGCGATTAACCTCATAGATGTGCCTTCGCTTTGAAGCTCATCCCATCGGATGTCTTCTTTTGCTCGTCCTTCTATGAGTTCGACCCCGGGAATGAACCGCAGGCCTCGGCCGACCATCAGCCAGCCCTTGATACGCGCACCGTCAGCTATGTCATTGTAGCACTCCCGCTGGACTTCCGCGATCTCATTGTTTATAGACTTGAGCTTCCCCCGCCACAAGCTAATGTCGCCGTAGATAGTACCTAGATCTTCATGGTCCAAACCTGTTAGTGGTCGAACGAACGGCCCATGCGCTTGAACGCGAAGATGGGGCGGACGCTGCGGCTCAGCTTCAGGTGCTGGTCGATTACGTAGTGGGAAGGACTCTCGACGGTCGTCTCCGCCAGCGACCTTTTTGGAGCGAGGCGGTCGTGGCCGCCGTTTAGGGGAGATCGCATCCGGATTATAGTCGTCTCCGTGCTGAACGGCTTCAGGCGCTTCGTTGAGAACATCTACCCAGTCCTCACCAAGAGCGGGATGTTCCGCCTCCTCTGGTACTTCCTGAATAGAATCTCCCGGTTGATGTGTCCACCATTGTGCCGGTGGATCCATGCCAAAGGCTGCGGTGTCCCAGGAGGAATGACCAGCAGTGGGACCCCAAGGTGCGGTGTCTGGGAGCGGAGACTCTGACAGCGGTCCCATCTGCCCGTTTTTCTCCAAAACTACTTGGCTACCCATTGGGAGGCGGCCATATGCTACTGAGTCCCGGTTTACCTCTTGAAAGCGGGAGCCTATGACACGTTGGTTGAACGAATCTGTCAGACTTGGCATACGAGAACGAGTGTTTGGTCCTTCGGGATCAGCAAACTGTCCACCGCTCATCCCTTCCAGCCCTCGGAGTTTGTAGTACTGGGAGGGCATGACAAACGAGCTTGGCGGTAGCGACGATGACGCATAGGCAGGATTTCTACCTCTTCGTCTCCGTGAATTCTGCTAAGCGTGTCAGGTATAATACTTCAGGATATGCAAACTCTGTGCTTACTGCAGCCCCCAGAGGACGTGGGCGACTTATGTCTGGTTTCGGTGGGACGGGAGGAGGTTGGTCTGATACAGGAATGGTGCCAGGAAGATAGTCGATAGATGGTTCTGGTGTTGTTAATTTGAATGAATTTATATAGCGGGTCTCTGCTATCTCAAGTTTCTCGAGAATCTCGTCCCGATCTTCGATCAATATGGCAAGATGCGAAGTATCTCTGTAAAAGAGTGTCGCATTAGAGATGTAGTTTCCGCATGAATGCATGCACATTACCCAATAGAAAAGAGACTGCGGACATCGATCTCTAGCTGTTCTCGTTGTTGCTCTATCCATTCCCGGTCCCGCCTGGTCCGTCTACCAGCGGTCCCGTTCGCGTTTTCTGGTGAATCTAACGAAGCGCTAAGACCTGTCTTCACAATAAAGTCCTTCACTCGTCGTTCGCCCCAGCCTACGAGGCCCGGAGCGGCACGAGCACTAAGCCAGCCCATCTCCAACCCGTGACAGCGCGCGTATAACCAGCGTTCACGATATGCTACAAGTTTGTTGAATTCGCGTATGATCGCAACCAAAGCAGGTAAGACTCCAAGCACTATTGCTAGAACGGTCAAAATGATCATACGTGTCCGGGCTTCCGGTGAGCGACCGTCCCCGTTGATAATTTCACGGACGAAGTTTGGCAAAGCAAAGTCCGAGTCGGTCGTTGTAGAGCCTGCGTCTAATAATCGGAGAAGACGAAGCAGGCTTAGGTCTTGCAATACGGAATACGCGCCGGTAAACATGGCTGAGGGTATCGAGTGTGCGAGACACGGGGTATTGACCATGTAAAGAGGCAGAAATGCTGCCAAGCCGAGTAACGACCATCCCAGTAAGATGATCAGGCAGGTCCAGAGCACGCGTTGACTGAGTTGCTCGTCTGAAGGGAATAGTTGAGCGTCACGAACAACCGAGCGTCCTGCATCCGAGACATCCGTTGGGACACTTGGCACGAGCGGGACGCGAGGAAATAGAAACGCCCAAAATGAACGACCGAGAGGCTTCGGTCGTAGCCTGTAGGTAGTCAGGCGTCGTCCCAAGTTGTATGGGTGGATAAAACGCACTCTTGTTGAACAAACCACTCACGCAGACCGTAGATCTGCCGGTATCGTTGTCTAGCAAATGCAAATGCAAGCTAGCAACCGTGTCGGACGACCTTGTCACGCGAGAAGATAATTCAACACTCACCCATATTGATATCCCGAGTACACTTGGCACCACCACGGTGGATATGAGACCTAATGACTGAGCATCTAGTCCGTGGCCAATACATACAGGTTGGACCTGGAAATTGGACAGGGTGGTTTGGAAAGCTGGAAGCGCGCTTCCTGCCAGTGGAGACACGAGGACGGACGGCCCAAAGGGCGTAGAACCAGTGAGGCCTTCCGTTACTGTGATGGTTTTGGAAGGCGTGATAGGGGCAGTATTTATACTAGACGATGTCGCATCGCTTTGTGCAGACGGAGATATTTGGGTTGATGCCGCAGACAATGATGGAGATGATGATAGACTCAGTGAAGACTGACTTGAATCAGTCGAAGGCGCAAGAAGTGGAGGTGCCGCAGCCGAGGTGGTCGCTGACGAATCTCGAACATAGTAGTCGTAATAAACGTTTTCTAGAGGTCGTTGGAGTCGTGATGTCGAAGGAGTGGCATGTGGCGTAGATGGAGATATCATGAATGCGCTCGACGTCGAGCGGGTATCCGGAGAGCGAGCGTGTCAACACAGGTCGATGAGGAGGTATAGGACAAGGTGACCAGGGAGAAGAAGGAAGAGAGCGACGACTTGTGCGGGAGGGAAGCGCAACAAGAAATCCACATGCACGGTGCACAACGCGTCTTTCGAACATGCTTCCCATTTCTGGCAATCACATCAATGAGCTCCCACGATCCTGTTGCACAACCGGAAGCAGATCATTTGTTTGTCCACTGTAATCGACCCGGAAATGAACAACAATTCCTCGGCAACACCTCGACCTCTCCCAACGGCTACCAATGATCCTCATCGCGCACTCCTCAGACTGCCCTCTACCGTCGAGCTGCACAGCGACCACAGCTTCATCACCAGCGGTCGCCTTCTGACCCGCGTGGCATCTCAGATCCATTCAGATAAGAGCGCGTTTGCGAAACGCGGCAGACCCGAAGGTCGCTGCGTGGAGAAGGTTGCACCTGTTGACCAGACCGTCATAGGTACAGTATCTGCTAGTCGAGTCCAAGGTCGGCTACATACCTATGCCTCAACCCTTTCGCTCAACGATCATTAACTGGCCGTCGTCTTTCTTCGTCAGCACAGCGTGGCCTGATACCCACGGCGGTGCTTCTCCGTCCACCTCTGGAGAAGGTGGCCCACGGGCTTTCTTCACACGGCGACGCTCCTTTCTTTGAGCTCTACGCGCATTCCAGGCCTGTAATCTGGAAGTGGAGGCGCTTTCGGTTTCTAATGCCGTCTGCTTGCTTGGTATGCATCCCATACCTCCTGTTACGCGCTGTGAGCGAAGGATGATGAGCCAAGTGAACGCAATGGTGACCCAGAACTCACAGTAGGTGTACGCTAGGGACGTGTTCGAGGAGACCTCACTTTAAGATAAGAAGCGAGTGGCGGATGCAGCTGATGAGCGTTGTGAAGCTGCACAGGATGGCTGATGGGGACTGAAGCAGACGTGCTCATCACGCATCAGTGCTAGTCTCCCCTGTGCAGCCACCGTTGCCCAACGAGTATTGCAAACACTATCAACGTTTGATGCCTTGATCTGATTTGTGCGCGAATAAGTATCCGTTCAGTCACGGTGGACCAATCGAAGAACGAGGTAATGTTATGTGGATTTTGCAGCGGAAGGAGTCGTCCAATCGCACACTGACGACGAATACAATTATTTAAGCGTATTATACCAGGTTCTCCAAAAACATTATTGGCACAAGTAGCTGGAACCACAGCTCTTCATGTACGTGCAGCCGATGTCGCACAGGTGACAGAACGCCTCCACCACGGCAGCGTCGTTGAGAACAAGACCTGAGGCCTATGGTATTTTTGAGGCTTGATGCTTGAAGCGTGACAGTGGTTTATGAAGGCAGCAGTTTATATTCATCGAGCAGAGAGTGTGTCGCCATTCGTCGTCGTCGTCGTCCATCGAAGAGTTGAGTGAGTTGAATTTGAGAAATATCTCAAGCGCCCAGAGGGCGGCCGGGCGCTCCGCCCTATCCAAAGACGGCAATATTCCACGTGTACTATACGCGCTCAGGACGTGTTGAACGACGACCAACGCTGTGGGGTGCATTCAGGGAGGACTACTTGCTTACTTCCATCATCTAACTTGGTCACCGAGAAACTTAACATAAACACCCGCTTGCTATGGCAAGCACTGCCATCAAACAGGTTGGCTCACGCTTGTGTCTCCTGCTTACGGCGTTGCTGATTCCTTCTACAGGCAACTGCTACGCCTCCAACATTGCAGCAGGCGCAGACCGCTGCACTGTTGACATTACTCAACCTCAATAACCCGGTTGAATCCTCTTCAATTGTATCATCTACCAGTGTCAAGTCTAGTGCTTCTAACAAGACCGCCGCTATACCAGGACCCCCAGTGTGGAAAGTTCTAGTACTAGATCAATACACAAAGGATGTGCTTGCCACAGTGCTTCGCGTTCAAGACTTGAGAGACGTCGGAGTAACACTGCACGTGTACGTATATATTGCAAAGCACCTTTCGATGCATATGCATCCTGATCTCAGAGCAGACAGCTTCACTCCGCGCGACCACCATTGCCCGATGTGCCTGCAGTCTACTTCGTTTCGCCGACTCTCACGAACATCAAGAGGATAGCTTATGACCTGGAGAAGCAACTGTACGAGTCTTTTCACATCAATTTTGTTGAACCGCTCCCACGGGCTCTACTGGAGGAACTTGCCGCTGCGGTAGCTCGCGATGGAACAGGCGAATTCGTACAACAGGTAGGTGACGTATTAGGACATATCCTTGACCCTGGCTCAAGTTACGCGTCGTCCAGGTGCTAGATCAGTATCTGTCGTTCATTGCGCCCTCGCCCTCGTTATTCTCCTTGCTCCCTCCTACAGCCTTTGCATCCCCGTCTTCGCCTACGCCCTCCACTCCTTCGCCATCTCCTCCTCAAGCACACTCCACCTATGCTGTCTTGAACTCTCCCTCCTCAACGGAACAGCAGATAGAGGCGGAGATTGAGCGAATAGCTAGCGGGTTATTCAGTGTTGTTGCAACCATGGGTGAATAGCTCTTTGACGACTGACATGCATTCGCTAATCTTTGCTATAGGTCATGTACCAATCATCCGCTGTCCAAGAGGAAATGCTGCTGAGATGATTGCAAAGAAACTCGAGCAGAAAATACGGGATGCTATACTCTCTGCTTCGCGATCACACGCACCATCGATATTCGCCCAGGATGCGACTGGACTCTCCAATCTGCAACGACCTCGTGAGTTACATCACATTCTAGCACTGCTGTCAATTTCCAATCGAATCACCACTAGTTCTCCTCATCCTGGATCGCAATATCGACTTGGTGCCAATGTTGTCGCATGGATGGACCTACCAAGCCTTGGTATCCGACTGTCTCGAGATGAAGCTGAATCGCGTGGTAGTCTCCCAGCCTCAGAAACGCTCATATGACCTCGACTCCAAGGACTACTTCTGGGCCAAGAACGCAGCTAACCCATTCCCTCAGGTAGCGGAAGACATTGACACGGAGCTGAATCGGTACAAGCAAGATGCCGCTGAGATCACACGTTCCACTGGTGTAAGCGATGTCAACGACATTGCTCAGGCGTAAGTTTATCACTCTTCCTGTGTAGCCTTTGGCTGACTGTCATACAGCGACCTATCAGCGAACGCTGCCCATCTGAAGACTGCAATTACCGCTCTACCTGAATTAACTGCACGTAAAGCGACGTTGGACACTCATATGAACATTGCAACCGCGTTGTTGGAAGAGATCAAGAGGCGCGGCCTTGATGAACTTTTCAGTACAGAAGAGGCGATCACCAAGCAGGTAACGCAGAGCGGTTTTGAGACTGACAACATGATCCATACTCATTTGATTGTAGACGGTTCAAACGATACTGGAAACTTTACGAAACCCTAAACCGGATGTCGTTGCACCAACGCCAGTTGACAAGTTGCGCCTTGTCCTTGTGTTTTATCTGTCTTCCCCGGACAACGCGATTACAAAGGAAGACATCGTTGAATTAGAGAAAGAATTGAAGGCGGCAGGTGCGGACGTCGCCGCTTTCGAGTACGTAAGGCGGACGCGAGAGATATCTCGCATGACGGTTTCTGCCACTGTTGGAGGTAGCTCCACACCGACACTCATGGGCGGTACCCCTGGTGGCGAGCTCTTCAAAGGGTTCAGTGCCCTTGGTAATAGGCTCATCAAGGACAGAGGTCTCGACAATCTCATCAGCGGTGTCAAGAACTTCCTTCCTTCCAATAAACTCCTCCCAGTCACACGTCTCACAGAGGCGTTGATGGATTCGTCATCCGCTTCGAACCAATCATTACAGGAAACGGACGACTACCTGTTCCTCGATCCGCGCGGACCACGCAATCCGACCGGTGGACTTGGGATATCTGGCGCTAATGCAGGAGCAGCTGGAGCGGGCAGCGGTCGTGCGCGACGCATGGCATTCACCGATGGAATCGTGTTCATTGTGGGTGGTGCCGGGTACGTCGAATACGGTAATCTCGAGGAGTGGGCGCAACGAACTGGCAAGCGGGTCACGTACGGCGGCACGGAAATCCTCGACCCAGGAGGATTTGTGCGGGTTCTGGAGGGCCTTGGGAAAGCACCTTGAGTTGTTTACTTTACTTCTACAATTGGCTGTATACGTTTTGTTATGATCATCCCGCTTCCTTACAGTTCATGCATACCTGAACTGGGTCTTTCTAAAACGGGTGTCCGGTTCTCCTTGGGAATTCCGTGTCGGTCGGACAACCCTTTTCGGACCTCCCCGACAGGCCCGCGGTAATGCAAAAGGCATTACATCCTCTTACATCTTGGCAAGTTTGAACGGGCGTTTCGGCGATAACCCTCCAGAAAGTCCCCCACGAGTACCTAGGTGAGTACTATCTCTAAACTTTGGACCAACGGTGATCGTGATGTTGCTCACTCCACCCTGCTTTCCGCTTTTCAGTTGGCGTTTCTTTGGATAACTAGTGAAGTGCACGCAAACGGTTAAACCCGTGCCAATGTGATGATCGCGCTTCCGTTGTCATAGATCGCGGTGTCAGATTGAGGCGGCCAACGTCTTCAGGATTACCAGATTTCCCCTGATCAGACTAATCGTATGAACGTTATTCGCTGGGTACTACAGATGCACAATATTCTCATGCCACAGATCGAACCTGACACGTCTGTAAATAACGGTCAGTACGTTCCTCACCAGTAGGACCGCGTTTCATAGGCAGCCGCAGTATGTGGAACGGCGGCACACAGTAAGCGCCTGTGCAGCAATATCCCCCGAAACAAGCTGTTACTTGCGCAATAGGAGATCCCAGAATTCATGCATCATTATTTCGGAACCTGCGTATTATCCAAAGGTTCCGTCATATATACGCCCGTCATCTTGGAGAAAGGAGACTGATAGTCACTCATTATCGCTAGAATCATGCCAACTGCTTTTTTACTCCTCGATATCGCTGGCGTGCTATTCGCCGTATGGCTTCTCAAAGCAATTCTTTCGCGGAGGAAGCCTGGGCCTCTGCCTCCGGGCCCTAAGCCGTTACCCATCATCGGCAATCTGCTTGACATGCCCAGCTACAAACCTTGGGAGACCTTCGCAATGTGGGGCCAGCTTTACGGTGAGCAGCGAGCAGTCGTCCCATTACTTGACCGTTATTTAGCTGTAACTGTTACAGGCGACATAGTTCACCTCAACATGCTCGGTCAACCGCTGATTATCGTCAATTCTCAAAAGGTCGCGGTGGAGCTCCTTGAGAAGAGAAGTTCCCTCTACTCTGATCGCGCCTTTCTCGAGTCTTCGCATAGCATAGGATATGACAGAACACTTCCTCTGACTCCTTATGGGAGCCGTTTACGCGAACAACGCCGTATGTTGAGTCAGACTTTAGGCACCCGCTCGCTGGTGGAGAAATATGGGCCCTTGGAGGAACATCAGACACATGACTTGCTCCTGCGCATCCTTCGTGACCCGGACAATTTCTTTCACCATATAGAGAGGTCATTGCCACAAATGTTCGAAGTATAGAACAGGAACTGACATTATATTATAGATTTTCCGGCGCTATTATTTTGTTGATCTCATATGGATACCAAGTAAAACGAGATGGGGAGGATTCCATCCTTACGGACTCGTTTGAGGCGGTCGAACAGTTCGCTGAGGCTGTGCTACCCGGCGCATTCCTTGTGGACACCATCCCTGCCCGTACGTTCGCCAGTGAACACTGCCTTTACGATGGCCCTCATTACAATTTACAGTGCGCTTTGTGCCATCATGGTTCCCTGGTGCTGGGTGGAAGAAGAAAGCGGCAACATTCAGGAGCAGCCTGATTGCGATCATGGACAAATTGTTAGCGTTCACGAAGCAAGAGATGGTTTGTTCCTACTGCCTGTCACGCTTTTGCTCCCCATTCTCATAACAGAGTTCTAGCATAACGGGAAGGCGATATCGAGCTTCGTGTCCCGCAATCTTGAGCGCAATATATCCTCTCCTGAATTAGAAGATGTGGTAAAATGGACGGGCGTTGCACTGGTTGGGGGTACGTGTGCACTTCATGCGCCAGAAATGTATTGACTCTGTGTCATTCAGGCGGTGCTGATACCGTGAGTCTGTTCCACGTAGATGTGTGATTTACCTCTGATTTCCTGTAGTCATCGACGACTATCCATGCCTTCTTCCTGGCAATGACGCTTTATCCCGAGGTGCAACGCAATGCGCAGGTGGAGATTGACGCTGTCGTTGGAAAGGACAGGCTTCCTACGTTCCAGGATCGGGATCATCTACCCTACGTTAATGCCATCTGTATGGAACTTTTACGTTGGTTGCCAGTCGGCCCACTAGGTGACACCAGTCCTCATGCGTGCGGCATGCTGCAGTGACTAATGGTATGTGGTGTCAGGCGTTCCTCACCGGCTGATTGAAGACGATGCATATAATGAATATGTCTTTCCCAAGGGGTCGGTCTTCATTGTGAATCTATGGTATGTACAGAACCAGACGTTCTTGGGACAGAAAATAACCCATCGAATGCAGGGGACTATTACACGATCCAGAGAGATATCCAAACCCGACGGAATTCGTGCCCGAGCGCTATCTGAAAAGTGCAGAGAACACTCCGCAAGAGGATCCTCACAGCATCGTGTTCGGATATGGGAGACGGTATGTACTGCAATGGTATCTCTAGCCTTGGATCACATACTCACACTGGGTTGTCAGCGTGTGTCCTGGTATGTGCATGTTGTGAATTGAAGTGAAACACACTCACAAACCCGACTACAGGAGTTCACGTCGCTGACGCCACTGTATTCATCGCGGTCTCGAATCTGCTTGCAGCCTTCAATATGTCAAAGCGGGTCGAGAACGGAGTGCCCATCACTCCCGTCGTGGCACAGACTAGTGCGAGTATCAGGTCAGTGTGATACGCTCACCCGCTTCAAAGACGCTCCTAACAGCTTCTTTAGTCATCCTCTTCCGTTCAAATGCTCTATCAAACCTCGGACTGCCAATGCGGAACACCTCATACTCTCTGCAAATGAGTATCGCGATCCCGAGGCTTTACCTCTCTGAGGCTAGTAAACTACTCCTTGCGGATTGCATTATGGCTTGTCGTCGTCGTCATCGATCAAACAATGCTTGGGACTTCATTTCTGCAGTTGTCAATGATACTGTCTTGTATTTCGAATGACTTACAAAGAAAGAAAATAAGCTACATTAGCTGTACGAATAGCTACAGACATCGTTCCTTCCGGTTATACATCTACTTGTTCCTCTTCTGCATGGCGAGGATCTGTACGAGGCGAATGCTACGATACACGCAGTCAATAGAGGAAGACAATAGATGACAGGAAGCACATACAAGATATTGAATATATCAAGTTCCAAACTGATCGACTCTCTGATTGGGTCCCTGCGCACAACGCCCCGTTCAGCCATGCGAGCGTGATTCAAGATCTTCTGCGTGCTATTGAAAGTGTTAAGGTAAGAAAGACAGGACAAGGAAAGATACACTCACTCAAAGAGAACAAATCCACCAAACACCGCCAGACCACCGTAAAGGGAGAATGCCTCCGTGATAGCTAAGCCACGGAGACCAAGGGGAAGCGCCATGGGTGCCAGAGAACTCAAAGCAACAACAGTGACGCCTGCTAGAAGCGGGCCACCCCAGTAGAGGTATTTGTCGTTTCTGTCAGAGTCGTTTCAGATGGGGTACCGGTAAAATGAGGGGACAACAGACGTACACTGCGGTCGCGCCGATGTAGCTGAGTGAACCTACCACACCACAGGTATATAGCGCGGCACGAGACAAGATAGCAGGGCTCATGAAGAACAAGGGACTAAGCGTTGCTGCCTGGAAAGCGTTGAATCCTAGCCAGAATGCGTGCTTTACCACGGGGTGCTCAGGGGGAGTGAGCATGGCACCCATCATTGTGCCAATGGAGCCCACTAGGCCAACCCCAAGGACAACCCATGGGTTTGCAGACATGACACGAAATGCGAAACCAGAGCGGAAGAGCGATCGCGCAGCCAGGGCTGTAAGGACGAGACCGCCACCAGTATACTGAAAGCTCTCGTGAAGGTAGCTTCGTTCGGCTGGTGACAAGGCATCTCTTGTCTCGCGATTGAGAAATCCATTCACGACCACTACAGTCCCCGCTATAGTGCCCTACGAGAGACAGATTAGAGTAAAGAGTGTCCCGAAACATGCAACTGATGAGGCTCACGAATGCGATTGCATAACGCTTCCAGGCCTCCGCCTGTGAAGGACGCGCCACTATTGCAGCTGAGTCCGTCCTAAAGGCTCTCGTTGATTCAGAGAGATTGGACGAAAACGCGGAAGAAAGGGTAGGACGCTTGTAGACTGTCTGCAGGACATTGGACCGGAAAGTGGTAAAGGTGCGCGAGGCTGATGGTGTGCGCAGGACTCGAGCAGAGTGCGCAAATGAGCTTGTGATAGGCCGCGTATTGAAGAGAGTGATGCGCAGCATGGCTGCCAACGCTCGGATGGCTTAGAGGACCAAGGTTTGGAGGTGGTTGCAGGTGTAGAGCGGGTCACTGGCGAAAGCGCTAGATATTAACCGGCTCGGCACGTTGCCGGCAGGAATGCGTCACTGCAAAGTAAGCGCCTGCGAAATTGCTTAGTCGCGACTCGCGATTCGCGAAAGTGAGAGAAGCGCGAAGACACAGCGAAAGTCGACATTCATGAACCGAATTGTCACAGCACCAGGCATGAACGAACACAATACATGGGCGACCAAAATAACATACAACTAGATCACATTACTATTGTAGTGCCGGTATTCGTGTAACATCGATGATGCCAACAAGACCTGATTCCAAGGCCATCGCCACCCGGCTGACACCCTCAGAACACTGCCAATCAATCTCGAAAATACCGCGTTTACTCGACGTGTTATGCCAAGTCCACACCCTGTCTTTGCTCTGCGACAGTTCTATCAATGGCTGCGGCTTGTGACAAAGTATCCACTCACCTTAACATCGTACACATTCAGTTCTCCGTCACCACCAGCGGTGGCAAAATACTTTCCATCTGGGCTGAATGTGGC
Source organism: Phlebia tremellosa (assembly GCA_011032875.1). Classification (NCBI taxonomy): domain Eukaryota; kingdom Fungi; phylum Basidiomycota; class Agaricomycetes; order Polyporales; family Meruliaceae; genus Phlebia; species Phlebia tremellosa. The sequence goes on along the minus strand of JAAIFI010000392.1, from coordinate 11,068 downwards.
TGTGTAGATAGCGGACGTGTGATCTGCGAAGACCGCTAAGCACTGCCCAGACACCGAATCCCATATTCTTGCTGTGCCATCGAAGGAAGCTCTGCAAGATGAGACGATGAGGAAACGGCGCTCGGACATGCATCCACTGCACGTACGTCAGCAACAATTCATGTTCTCCGTCTTCTGTCCGAGGACACCATGCCATAGTGCCCAGCGTGTGCGAATGACCAGCAAGTACAAGAACTGGACTGTCGGCTTGTGGATCTGTAATCGCCCCAATATCGAATATCCGAGCCGTTGCGTCGTCAGAGCATGACGCTAGCCGCGTCCGACTAGGATTGCATTTGAGCTGATTTATTTCACTCGTGTGAGCGCTGCGGGATACGTCAGACCCGTCGAATAGCACCAGAGTGGACCCTCATACCTCAAGGTCCTGAGTGGCGTAGCCGAGTCTATCCGCATGATTTGAATTTTTGCATCTGCTCCGGCGCTGGCAAATATTTCTTCAGACAACCATTCCACGTCCAAACAGCACCCTGTACAGACGAATTACTACAACCCGAATTTTACGATGGGAATCACAGACGTTCATGGCACGTGTACTGTGCATATATCGCTTTCTTCGGTACGTCCCAGACGCAAACAGTGCCGTCAAGACTTGCTGTAAGCAAATACTGCCCCGATGTTGAGAACCGTGTCGCAAATACGGGCCCCTTCTCCAACGACAAAACTTAGCGGACGTCGTACTGTATGAAGTGAGAATCTACCTTCTGCATTGTTGCTGTGAAGTACAGCTCGCCTGATGCGTCACATACTCGAAGGATAGCATCGTATGATCCGGCTGCTAGTAGTGAGCCGTCTTGGTTCCAGTCTAAAGACGTAAGGTCCGCTTGATCCCAGGCGATACTGTGAACGAAGGAGAGAGGCTGATCCGCATCTGGTGGACCGTTTGGACTTGGTGGGTCGCGCATATTCCATAAGTTGATCACCGCATTTTTTGCCCTATTGTGGTTGGTCGATTTAAATTACGAGATATTATCGAGAATGAAAACCAATCTCACCCAGTTGCCAAATTGTCCCGTTTAGTTGGATTCCAAGCGCAGACGTAAACCTATAGTCTCCCATTCATGGCTAATCATAACGGAAGCTGCCACATAACTAACCTCGCATTCGTGTCCCTTCAAGAGACCCAAGGCGTTCTCGGGTATCTCGTCTTGTGGAGTCTTGTTATGGAGCCCAGAACCCGAGGGTCCTGCTATAGACTGTTCGCGCGCGGATACCCTACCATCTGTGGGCGGATCTTTGGGAGAATAAGCCAGAACATCATCCGCGTGAGAAGAGCCTTACTGGAACAAACTGAGATTACATAACAAGGTAAACGTACGTTCAGAAGAAATCACACTATCGACTTCCATCTCTTCCGTCCTGGCGCGTTTCTCCTTCGGCGCGTCTTCAGACGCAGGCGTACTGGCCTTCCTCTTCTCGCCGGATCCGTTGGTCCCGTTTGTATAGAGGACAGGGATCTCTGAAGGTGGCGGTGGGTTGAAATGTACAGAAGCCGGCAATGCAGGATCTAGAGAGCAGACGTGTCGCTCGAGCAGACTGAACGGAGTCTTGCAGTTGGTGGTCATGGCGTTCCCTCGCCAGTGAGCTTCAACTTCCGAGTAAAGCAAGGCTTTACTTAGGAGTTCAACAAGCTCACCGCGCGGCACGTGTTTTCCAAAATGTGAAGACTTGTCCAAACGTCCCTCAGCATGGAGTACGAAGGCGCTGTGTACGAATCCTGTATAGCATAAACAGGGTCAACTTGAATGCATTGACCGACGCTTGATGAATCTGCACACACCAGAATCTTGAAAGTACGAGTGTATCAAGCAGTTGACTTCATCCGCGGTTATAAGGAATGGCTGAACCATTTGCACAGCGCGACCAGCGACGGGGAGTAATAATCCGAGCAATAAGTTAGGGAGAAACGCTAGCGACACTGGGGCAGACCTCGAACGCCACCAGTTCGACTTACAGCCTCATTGTGGCTGTATAATGGGGCGCCGATTGAAATATAGACTTGGGCCACACGCATAGGACCCTCTATATTTTGAGACCCCGATGAAAATATATGAGCGGAGATTTATAGTTGGAAAATATTTCCCGAACCAAAATTTGTTCAGTTCGACTTTCGAGTCTCTATCATCCTCACTGCTTCGTAAACCTAGGGAATTACAATACACAACAGAATTACGCTGCGACTTAGATGATTTCAATATCTACAAGATTACCCTCACTCAACATTCCTTCTAAGCAGCCACCGGTCTCATCATGCCAACCCCCGGAGTATCCTGGACGATACGACCTTGGAGGCTCGCTCTTCAACCCCGGAATTCTCGAAATGTGTTAGATCGGGTACACGGCTGGCTAGTCATCACGTTCGATACAAATCTCTCGTGTCGGGACCATCATGCATCTGTGTCCATGCCTATGTAAACTGTCCCCCTACGACGTCCCACTCTTGCCAAGCATGTGGTCTCTCCTTGGTCGTATCTCCATCCTATCCTATCATTGTCTTCTTGGGGATGCAGCTAGTTCTGAGGTTCATATCGCAATGTACTCAAAAGTACGTTTGTACAGTATCAACGGTAGCTGAGCGACCCTCAGCGATCGCATCTAATCTATGACGCTCCCAACGTTCGAGATAAGATAACGCCTGCAAGTAAGTTGCCGGACTGCCGAGTGCTTGCTCAGCGCCACGGATGAAACCTTCGACTGGTTCCACGAGTGCTTTCACTGAAAGTCTCTCAGCCCCAGACACTAGAGGTTGCACTTGGGTCATCCTTGCTACAATTTGAGACACAGGTGATATGTCGTCGTTCTTCAACGTAGATCTTCCCGACGGCGGTGCCAGGGTAGGCTTTCGTGACATCATAAATGGTATGCTAATCATCAGTGCGGGTCGTCACATCCATTCTGATATCATCTTCAGCCATGCTCGAGTTACGGCGAGTGCGGACTGGACAACCGGAAGGCGGAGACCCGTCCAACGATGACCCGCCGTTGACCGAAGAGGATCTCAATCGTGTACTCGTAGAACTTATCGGTGATGGTTCTGTGGTCTTGCAAGACGCAGACGAAGATGACGCAGACTATCAGCCCGGAGAGGATGAGGATGAATATGAAGAAGGTGATGACGACATGGATGGTATAGAAGACGATGATGAGGAAGATCTGTACGGTTATGAAAGCGTTCCAGTCGCCCCAGGCAAGTGGCATGAGGAGGTCAAAGAGCCGAAGGAAGAAGGGCTGTCACTCTTGTTCACTGGCGAGTTTGGGAGGATTAAACATCAAATTCGATCCCGCAATAAAGACGGCAATGCCGCACGATTTCTGCTCAACCGCGGGTCCAAGATTCGACCATCATATCGAGAAGATATTGCCTGCGTGAGTCTTACGATATGTCCCAGGAGTGCGGCATTGACAAGAACCTAAACATGTAGGACATAGTCCCCAACTCTGACGGTACCGCTGTAGCCAGCTATTACGCCAACGCGTATGTTGGCCAGTTCTCGTCAGGTTAGCTGCTAGTGTAAGATTGCACTAGTACAAGCTCATCAATTTGGTGGCAGATTCTTCATTCTACTATACTTGCGTGCGAGGTAACTAAACACATGGTTCGTAAGGAATGCAGTTCTGACCGCCCTCTGACAGATTTCCGACTGCATGTCTATGACACTACTGCTCCCATAATACCAATGTCGCCACGGCCAAACAGGTTGCGAGGAAATTTTGCACAACTACAACAAGATCATGACACCTCCATGAAAGTTATCAAGACCATCCGAGCGCAACCCGGAGGCTGGACTATAACTGATTCACATCTTAGTCCGGACAATCAGAGGTATGCGCTTAGAGCAATCACGATACGTCTCATTGACTGTATAATGCATATGCAGGATAATCTATGCTTCTGTCGTAAGTGCTATTGGATGGTCATTGATGCCTGGCAATGCTGACGAGACATAGTCTAATGTCGTGTTCATGGCATCAACTTTAGATTCTAATCCAACACAAATACCTATCAACTTTGCAGATCCTCCGCGATCCGATGGACGATATAACTACGACGATCATTACGGAGTGTGGAGTTGTAAATTTTCGGCAGATGGCAATGAAGTCATCGCTGGCGGGACGGAGATGGTTTTTGGTAAGACCTTGGGATATGCGAAATGAATCGACTAATTGATTATTCTTATAGTATACGATCTTTTGGCGCAAAAACGGACGGTAAAGATTAAGGCGCATGAAGACGATATCAACAGTTGCTGCTGGGCGGATACCGCTTCCGGGAATGTCCTAGTTAGCGCGTCGGATGATACCTTCCTCAAGGTTTGGTACGTGAAGACACGTCAAATGTAGCCACTATCCCTCATTCTCGAGCAGGGATCGTCGATCACTGGGATCCTCGCCTAAGCCTTCGGGCGTCCTCATCGGACACACAGAAGGCATCACCTATGTCTCCGCGAAAGGAGATGGCCGTTATGTCATATCCAATGGCAAGGACCAAACACTTCGTCTGTGGGATCTACGCAAGATGCGGAGCAGTCTCGAGTTTGATCAAGTCAAAGACAAGAGCTTTGGTATTCCTAACTTCGATTACCGGTAAGCTCAAGTCGGGTCGTGCATATTCTAGTCCTCATCATGTCCTTCATGTAGGAGGGGAGTCTATCCGAAGCCCAGATACAGGGCGAATCCTTTGGACTGTAGTGTTATGCAGTATACGGGTCACGAAGTTCTTCGTACTCTTATCAGATGTCACTTCAGCCCTGCAGAGACAACAGGTTCACAGTACATCTATTCAGGCGGTGCGGACGGCAGAATACACGTACGTCTTGCCTATGTAGATGTTGTTTTCCGAGGCTAAGCATTCTTCGAACAGATCTGGTCACTCGATGGTCGTGTTGTGCAAGTTCTGGACAGATCAGCTACCTTGCCCATGTCGTACGACCCATCGGATGCTCAGCCTGCACAGGTTAGATTCCCGCATCGCAAAATATGCGTGCGTGATGTTAGCTGGCACTCTCAGGTATGTTTTGTACGCCTATATTAACCGACACTTAATTTACATATTCTACCAGCAACCCGTTCTCATGAGTGCGGGTTGGCTGGGCAGCGGATGGGGAGCAAACGAGTCTAGCGTCATCGCTAGACATGAATGGAAAGGGCTCTCCAAAATGCGCTACTCGTTAGAAGATTACGTCGAGCAACAGGAGTCAGAACGGGCTGACAGGGCTCGGAGGCGTGCTGGATTACGAGCCATGCCGGGTTCGTTTAGGGTTGATACGGATGAGGACGATTGAGTGCCTTGTGCTTCATACATATGTATTTGTTCGTCGTTTGTACAGTAGATGTATGTACTGTCAGGATGGATATATAGCACTGTTTGCGCGCCTGCTTGGGCTATATCCTCGCGTTAACTTGTTGCGCTGAGAACCTACCGCAGCAAAGCTACCACATGGGTTATCTTCGTGCTTGTGATCATCTGTTCTATTACTGCGCCGCAGGTACTCGGATATGCGTGCCTTGGAAGGGCTGGGCTCAAGCCGGTTATATGTACCAGTCTGAACAGCTTGAAGACTCTTGAAGGTTCCTGGGCAACCCGTTGCTTTTGGCTGTGCTTCGAGACCAGTACACTCCGGGCAGACGCCGCGTATATAGGATCATGCATCTCAGCCCAATCGACACCGCCCTAAACATGCAACTTACACCCATGGATGCTGACCTCCAGACCTATGGCTTTCCTCCCGGTTACTTCGTGATCAAGAGTGTGGCTTCAGAAAGACTCCTCGATGTTCAATCAGACTTGGTAGAAGATGGCACACCGATCATATTATACCCGGAGACCGAGAAGTCGCTAGTTGAGGGTACGTACTCTGGTACTAAAGCCTTCAAGTTCATGGTCATTCAACTGGGCATCGATGAATAGATATGAGGAAAACAGAATCGAACAATCAGGTGCGGGAGTCACACTGTATGGTCAAGAGACATCCTCGTTGACGCTGGACGTGACCAGGTATTCTTCATCGATACCTCAGGAGCACTTTGCTCTAGGTCGTCTGGTCATGCAATTGACATAGAAGGTATCTCCAAACTTATGCATCAGTAAGCTCTGTCTTATCTGCTCGCTAGACGAACGACTCGTGCTACGACACCGCCGTCCAATATCGCATCCCTTCCCTAACGCGTACTCTCACCCGCTGCCGCGATTCGCGTATGACCAGGCGAATCTACGCATCGTCGTGACCTTTGCATGCGACCCGTCATTCCCGGAATCCGGAAGCAGGGACGCAGCTCTCAGCGCATGGAAGGACAAGACCTATCTCATGACCTCTATTCCGATGCGGAAACCGCGCACGATTATCGACGATGCCTCCGAGCTGCTCTCAACTGCAATATCCGCTCCGTTCAACTTCCTCAGTGGTCGTTCGCCGCCGACTTCCCCCGCAAAACCAGACCAGGTGTTCGATTCAGGCGACATTGATCTGCGCGAGGACGAGATCTTGGAGCAAGACCGGTCGGAGGAGGGGGAAGTGGACGATGCTTTGGAAAGACATCGCGAGGTCCGTGTCATAGGCGTTTCGAAGGAAGACGAGCAAATGGCAGGGGAGAAGACAAAGGCGAGGCGGCAATGGGTTGTGGTCCCTCTCAGGAGCACCAGAACTCGAACTTCACCATACTGATGAGCAAGAAGGCCAGCTGTTAATTGGTATGACTCGGATGTATCGGTATCGGTATTATATCTGCCGTCGTTTATGGCTTATCTGTATTATGTTCCACATGTATATTCCCTGTATCGGGCGCGTATATAGCAATCGTGTTGCTTGGAGCTGACTCGCTTCACGAGAGAACATTCCACATTCAACTGCATCTCATGATAAGATCGCTTCTGTACGGGGAGGGACGCCTTTATAACTCGTCGCCATTCATCCTCGTTTGAATTCTGAACGTCGATGAGCAGGAACTCGAAGATGCTTCTGAAGGCTTGTGTCGTCGCGATACTCCCGTGTATATCTCTTCCCGTTCTTGCACACACAGAAGCATCGACCGATGGCCAGCATCTGCTGCAAGCGCATGCTGATGTCTACCGACAAGCAGCACAGGCTGTCGAGCACAATCTCGACACTGAGAACGCGCCAGACTCAGATGCATGGCTGAAGAAGTATGGCCCACAAATCGACCAGCCGTTCTCAGGCCCACTATCCTTCTCGCATCTGCCGTACACGCGTTGCCTCGAAGACACGTCTGCCACGTTCGACATTGCGGTACTTGGAATGCCCTTCGACACCGCCGTGACCTACCGTTCGGGTGCGCGGTTCGGACCTTACGCCATACGGTCAGGAAGCCGCAGGCAAAGGGAGTCGCGGGGTTACACTCTGTCCTGGAGAAACAACCCGTACACTCTCGGCTCGAGAATTATCGACTGTGGTGATGTATATACGAAGCCCGAGTTCATTATTTACCACACGTTCATGTCCATGTCTAATAGGTACCCGTCAGCCCGTTTGACAATGCCATGGCTGTCGACCAGATGGAAGTGGCCTACTCGTCTTTATTGGCGAGGCCAATACTGAATCAAGAAGACCAGAATTCTGCGGTCGACGCCAGCCTAGCGAAGGATGGTAAAGTGCACCCCAGGATCGTGACTTTGGGCGGCGATCATACCATCGTCTTGCCTATCCTCCGCGCCCTCAACAAGGTTTACGGCCCCGTCTCCGTCATCCACTTCGACGCGCATCTCGACACATGGCCCGCCTATCCAGGAGGGACGTCAGAACAGTCGCGAGTTACGCACGGGACGTTCTTCTACCTCGCGCACGAGGAGAAGCTCATGACCAACACCAGTGTGCACGCAGGAATACGCTGCAAGTTGGCGGTATTATCCACGTTCTTGAGGAAAAGAAAGTGTGCTCACGAGTAATGTTCTACAGGGTGTCGAGGATATCGACAACGACGAGGCTGTCGGATTCCAGCTCATCTCTACCGATGACATCGACGACTATGGCGTGAACGAGATAATACGTCGCATCCGCAAACGTATTGGCGATAGTCCTGTCTACTTGAGGTGGGTTTGCATTAATAATCTTGTCCGCTATTGCTGACGTGCATCTAATACTCTTTCAGTCTGGATATCGACGTGATAGGTACGTCTGCATAACAACCTGTCAGACTCCGAAATGAACTCTGTGCTGCGATAGATCCCGGTCTTGCTCCAGCCAGTAAGCGGTCTTGTTGCCGTTTCAATCCAAGCAGTGTCCTGACCGCATGTGTAGCTGGAACCCCAGAAGCGGGAGGTTGGACAACTCGCGAGGTCAAGCGTATCATCAGAGGACTTGCTGGTCTGAACTTCGTGTAAGTGTGACGACCTGCCATCAAATAAGAACGACACACTAATATCAGCTCGTCGCCAGAGGAGCTGACATCGTAGAAGTAGCACCTGCGTATGACAACGGTAGGTCCCGCTTAGGCCACGTTCGAAACCATACGATGGTAACGTTCCTTTTCAGCGGAAATCACTGGGATCGCTGCAGCCGATCTCGTGCACGACTTCTTGTCGATGTTGCTCACAAAAGAACCGCCAAAGCCCGGTAAAACATGGCTACCCACCCGAGACGAGTTGTAGGTTGTAGGCTGTAGCCAGACGGGGATTGCAAACCGCATGATTTCCAATACATGTTGCAGCTACCTAGGAATAGGACAGCTAGTGAAGTCGTCTGCGACAAACCAGGGTATCGCGAAAATACAATTATCATACCTCGTTACAAATATGCAAAGCGCGAGCGAGGGTCCCGAGTCCGTTCATATCATAGTAAATAGCACAACAAGGTCACTTTCAGTGTCCGAAAAGCGGTTACCGCCGCTTGGTGTTCCACTCGCCCGCTGGCTGCGCAGTTGCATCGTCGTACATAGGCGGACTGTCTTCGTACATCGGCTGCTCGGGGCTTAGTGGCCGCGCACCAGACGATGGGCCCACTGCCGGCGCAGGAGTCGTAGAGGTGGTGATGTGTGACGACTCGGGTGTCGGGAGCGGGGAGTATGGTGAAGGCAGATGGCTTTCGGTACGATAATGCGCATAGTACGCGTCATCCTGCTGAGGCTGTGGCTCGCTGATAGCGGGGACGCTATTGGAGCCGTACCCGCCACCGCCTAGCGTATAACTACGCTCAGGGACAGCTTGCCGCTGTGCAGGGGGTGGGCTGGACTGCGTGTACTGCTGTGCGTTATCGCGAGGGTAAGGTGTAGTTGAAGAATAAGCGGCAACTCCGGGTTGCATGTACCCTGTGGTGTTGTACGAGTCAGGATTGAATGCATCTACTTGTTCAGGGTACTGATTGGAGTAGTTTGTAGGATATTGGGCGTGGGATGCGGCTGTTTGATCTGAACGGTAATTAATGAGCGCTGATCATATGCGAGAAGAAGATGGGTTATGGACGTACAAGTGTCCCCGCGTGAATGTGCGTAGTCCTGGGCAGCTGTCGCTGTAGAAGTGTACTGATTATGACCGTATTGATTGCCATTGTACAACGGCACAGTACCAACAGCATTCAGATTGGAAGGAGTTGTGGGCATCGGTGGGACCGGTGCAATAGGATATGGGGAAGGCATGTAGCCAGAAGACTGCGTGCGTCCACTGGTCTGTCTGCGAGGCTGTGGCTGAGGTTGAGGGGGGTACGTGGTGCCCGCTTGCGGACGCGCGTTATAGTAGTCGTCCACAGCCCGTGTGCCGGGTGCGGCTTGCGCATAGCCACCATTGTAAGGAGATTGCTGTCTGCCGGGGGGCATAGAGCCCTGTCGAGCGTACGCCGCAGCACCAGCACCGACGCCAGCGCCGATAGGTGGACTCGTCGTGTTTGGGCGATACGCAACAACCTTATCGCCTTCGTCAATGTAGATCTCATCAGGATCATGCTTGGACGTCAAAGGCTCTGTCTCAGCGAGTGCCGGAAGCCCGACCTCCATGCCTTGTTTTTGGCGGGCCTTCCTGTCCGCTTCCGCTTTCACGGCGTCCAAGCGCATCTGCTCAGCGTAGACCGACTCCGCTGAGGGCATTCGTCGATCCGACGAGCCACGAGAACGGCGTCTGATACAACATCTACCCATACCGAAGAAGCAACCAGCGAAGAATAGACAGAGCCAAGCGGCCAATGTGAGCCAGATACCAGTGCCTATGGAGGCGGAGCCGCCCTGCACCGAATTGATGCGGGACTTTGCGACGAAGAAGAGGACGAGGTCGAAGATGAATGCAAGCAAGGCGATGGACGCAGCGAATCCTGAGATGCAGGAACTCGCGCAGGCCATGGACATCTCCCGGACGTGGGCCAGAAGACCGAAGAAGGCGGATATGGCGGCAAGAATGAGCGCCACTATGTGCAGGACGAGGGCGTAGGTGATCCACTTCACAACGACGTTTGGAATTTGGATGGGAAGGTTGTCCCCGACGAGAGCATTGATGTCTGTGTAGATCGAGCATGTCTATACCACAGATCGAACCATGAAACCGTGCAGACTCACCAAGCTGATAGCCGACACTGGGTTNTAGATCGAGCATGTCTATACCACAGATCGAACCATGAAACCGTGCAGACTCACCAAGCTGATAGCCGACACTGGGTTTCGAACAAGTCGTGCCATTGGGGAGCTCTACGCAATACCCAAGTGTCCCGAACGTAATCGAGCCATTTACACCTTCGCTGCTGAGAGAGGCCTTGAGGAAGAAGACGGATTTGAAGTATGGTACAGAAAAGGAGACGACGGCAAGGAGGGCAGTCGCAAGAAGAGTGACCAGGAAACCTGGTGTAGCGGGCCGTATGATACCCATGAAAGATAGAAGCAGGCAAGTCTCTGCTAGAGTGACTTGCTGCTGGTGGAATAAAAGCAAGATATTTCGGTTGCTGTAGCAGCGCCTTTGCGGTCAACCCACACCAAAAAAGCCGCCAAGCAATGCAGAGGCGGTGAAGACCTCCCTGTCCGTTTTCGGTCACAACACGCGCAAACTATTACAGCTGTTCCCGAAAACCTTGGCCTGCGCCGC
>JAAIFI010000391.1:0-25237 GCA_011032875.1 Phlebia tremellosa | reverse complement strand
CGCCAGCGTATCTACTTAGTAGTCGCGGGCGTCACACTTGTCCTGTATAGCGTGCGCCTCGGGCCTTGCACTTACTCCTGGCCACAGCATTGCTCGACGTAGCAGTTCAACGTTAGCTATAATTGCCTAATCGTAGCTTAGACAACCCTACCTTCCGACATTTTACACTCTCTTGTTCCTCTGATACTTCCATCTGCTTAGGAACAGTCAGATAGCACACGAGCGATAGACAGACCACACACGGCATCGTCTACTGCACCACTGATCCTCCAGGACTATAGTCAGTCTCACTCACACACCCTCTATCACCCGTGCTTTCTGAGGTTTACTTCATTCACAGGTAACCGATCATATGCTGATTATGATAGCGCTGGCGGCGTAGTGTGGTAACATAACGTGAAGATCCCGGATGTGCTTGCTGCAAGATAGCGACAACATATGGTATCCAAAGCAAGCAACCTTAACGATAAGTATGTCCTGCACTTTAAAACCGTTTGATTGATGTAGCCATAGCATTGTACTTGAACGTTCAGCATTTGACCGAGGTGTGTTACTGAATATCCGGAGGACGGCGCGGTGCCGGACGGCGACGGTGTGCGGCCGGAGGAACGATATTTTTGCTACTGTAACTTGTCCCCGACCTCGATGTTCTCCAAGCGGCACCGACGGCTCGTTGTACATTCGATCTGGCTTATGGTAACACATAGCTGGGGAATCTTCTCTTGTATATCCAAACTCATGATGAAAACATTCTGGTTATCTTTGCTGTCGCGACATGTCCAAAATACTACTGCTCGGTCTGCGCTGGTGCGGACCTCATCAAGAGAAAGTTTGCTGCCACAGGCTTGAGTTTATATTTATCCGCAAACTTCATCGCATCCCAACTTCTTCGCTCCTCCAAGCTCGCGCCGTACTCCTCTGCTCCCTGCGGTATGACAAATGATGGGGATGGCTCTTGGAACAAAATGAAAACTGCAAGGCCTTGCGTCAGATCCGGAATAAAGAATGGGTGGTTCAGACGTACTGTAGCGATGGAGTCCCGAGCCCGGTCGAGGGCCTGGTGGGCGGTAGGGAGTTGCTGCAGGGTGCGTCTTCAGCGCCGTAGAGTCTGCTATCGTGGTGACCGCGTCGGCAGGGGATTTCAGCCCAGAGATCTGTATTGCGACTTGAGAGGACATGGTCAATTTTGATAGGAAGGTGTGCGTACCACCCAGTGTCTGAAAGACTTGTATATCGGCTCTGACTTTGACGGTGCGTCTGGATCAAGCATCACAAGCGTGTATCCTACCTCCCCTGTCTCCCCTGTGCTGTCTGCCTGCTCGACAGTCATGTTCATGGGCGTGAAGCTAACCGCCGGTTCGTCCTCAGTGTCCTCTACAGTGAACTCATTCCCAAGAAGAACCTCCCTGCCGTTGGGGTATACTATGGAGAAGAGCAAGGACGGGTTGAACGACTCGGATAAAACATCGGGAATAATGTGTTCTTTCTTCAAGGCTGCTACCACCGCAGAAAGAGGATCAAGAGACATCCTATGTGCTTGTTGGGTATATCGTGATTATCGTTCAGTGTGGATCGAAAGCTAGGTAATCGCGAGTCGAGACAACTTTGGGCGCTTCTTAGGTCATCCTGGAGTGAATGCCCGTTTGAGCAGGTGAGTACGATGGGAAGAACAAAACTGCAGAACTAACCCGTTTCGCGTAGTCCGACCAACCAGCCGCAACGTAGCTGGTGAACAGGGACCCTCCTTGTTTTCGAATATGAGAACTTGGTCGTGAGACGTCTATATCATCTGCTGTACGGCTGCATTAAGCAGGCATTCAGACACGGCATAGACATCATATGGCAACCCACCTCCTTGACGCAGAGTAAACAGTTCGAAATCTTAGAGCATATGCAAACTTTATGCATTAAGGTCAAACTCTTCTCGCAAGCGTTTCAAGATGCGAGGTGCGGCCAACTCACAATCATGTTTGGCGACGGTGACGGCGCCTGAACTTTGATGCATTTGTTTTATTTACCTTCTAGCTTCGTCCTCCGTCATTGCGATGTTCGTATTTGACCAAATAGAGCGTCGGATTCCCATGACTCCCTGTGTCAATGCAGCCTGCTATTCGGACAACAGTGTATATGAACCGGACCCATATCAATGTAACTCTGCAAGTTGCAAGGATGCAGTGGCGTACCGTGAACATGTTAACCAATTAACAAGCTGTGCAAGCTGGCAGTAAGCCGTGTCGAAACGCTTTGACGCTGATGTTGACTTCAGACTTCCATCAAACAAGAGGTACGTGCCCTGAACTAATAAATGATAAGCGTAATTGAAGTAACGAATGTTTGGCGACTTCTGACATGAGCGCGCCTACTCGCCTGTTCATTCGGGTCTCCAATCCCACTCGCCTCTCCCTCTTCGCCCCTTTACCCCATTTCACCAACTCTATAATCTTCCCAAGGTCTGAGCTGTTGTCATTGGCAAGCCCGTCACAATGGTGGAATGGCAGAGCCCTCAAGTCATTCGAATCTGTTTTGATGTATTAGCGAGTGTCGCCACACTCACGCTCGGAGTCTTCATGTACGTTCTCTTCTGATATACGGAACGTGTCTGACCAACCCTCCCGGTTCAGCTGGTACCTGTGCACAACGTTCTACTTGATGGAATGGCGCGTGCTCACCGGTCGCGTGAAGCTCTCTGTGTTGGTACATGTAGGTGATCTTGTCATTTCAGCTGCCATCGCCTACATGTTCTTTCGTAAGGTTCCGTATTTACTAGGACGTTACGCGTACCTGGCATCAGTGACGATGTTGTAAGTAGTTATCGTGTTATGTCCGCAACGCTTTTACGGACGTCTTGAACAGTGTCACCATAATGCATTGGCAGGAGCCCGGCCCACTGAACTGTGAAGGTGTGCGAATTGTGGACTAATAGTATTCACACGGCACGACTGATTATGTTGCATCCCAAAGCTGTGATGGTACTAATGGTGGTAAGTTCAAGTCCTACGCTCTAGTCAATTGAGACTAAACATGCATGTCATGTCATTAGATATGTGGTGATATCTGCATAGTTACGTCCAGTATGAATATGGCGACGAGAATGTGAGCCGCTCTGTTTCTTGGGAGCTCCTTACACTGATTCCGCATTTCTTAGCCGTGCCGTTTGGTGTGATAGCAAAACTGTTCAGATTATCACTATAGCCTTCACGTTCGGCCATCTTGCATTGGCCGTATTAGGTACGTTACATGGAACATATTCAAATTTCTTTCTTCCTTTTCTGATAATTTGCAGTTCCGGTTACGAGTGTCAAGGTTTATTGGACTCCTATGGAGCGCATGTGCCAGGAAGTGGACGAATATGGCCAAATCAACATGTTTGTCTTTTACCTGTACAGTGAGTTCTTTCCTTCCACATATAAACTTCATATGAATATGATCCGTCTGTCGCAGCTGTCATATGGGATACCATAATCCTCGTGCTCACTGTATGGGGTTTGAAACGACAGGGTGAGGTCTGGGCCACCTCCTTAGGCAATGATCTCCGATGGCAGGGCCTCCTATACATCGCTTGCACTGTAGTGACTAATTCCACGATGATGGTATGCTCCTGCTCAATTTCTTCCTCTATGAGCACTCACAGAAAGGCTTAGTTCTTCGCATTGGCCGATTACAACGGTGATTTTACATATTGTCGAAGTTGAAAAGCGTTGCTCAATTTGATCTAGCTCTTATGGATGTGGCGTCAGCCGTTCCTGGTGCGTTCTGCGTCTCCCGAAACATGTGGAATATGACCGCAAGCTTACATGATTTCTAGGAGGTGCTATAAAGTATGCCTGCTGCTTTCATTTATAGGACGCTGACCGCTAATCTATGACCGTCACACCAGTGTTATTTTGTCCTCATTTATGGTCACATACTTCATGGAAGAGGATGACTCCTCCGAGTATGTTGCACGTTCAGAATACTTCGTCCCGACCAACTGATCGTTCCCTAGGGTTCCGACTGACACTTTGTATGGGCAGCACGACAAGAAGCACGACAGTATCGCTGCATCGACTGTCGTAGATTTGACTGAGTCAGTCGCTCTCAGGGTTGGAGTATGAGTTACTACTGATCATCCTTTCATACACAGTGCATACTGCGGACGTACTTCAAGCGAGACCCAAGATGGCCGATTCAGCAGCAGCGTCCCGGAAGTTCGCATCCAAACCCCGAGCACGTTCGATGACGGACTCAGCTTAACTTGTTACTCGTCTGAACATGTCAATGGCGACGATCTGTGAGGCTTAAACAGATCTCTCCCCTCTTCGTGATTGCCAGAGCGCCTCCTCTGAGTCCTCTCATACATTTGGTCCATCAACTGTCACTCGTTTCGATGTTGTGCTTCTTTGGCTTTTTGTAACTTAGTCTATACCTAATCAATGTCGCTCACTCACGTTTATAGCTGATGCGATAGGCGCTTACTATAACAAACCTTGCTCGGAGTCCTCCGAAGAACACTGTATTGATCACTGCGTCCTTCGAATCTCGAGGCTCAAACTTGCAGGTTAAGACTCAACATAGTATGGCTTTTACTTACATTTCAGATGAACCAACCTTCACATCAGATCCAGTGTAATCTCGTATGCGGCGTAACACGTATGTCAGCCTCATCGGTTTGTTGAGACAGAGCGAGGCTGACAGTATCTGTTTTGACCGTCGGATAACGTAGGGCTTCAGAAATACAGACTGAGCGATGAAGCTCTTTGCATCAAGCTCTACGTATCCTAGCTCCTCGCCATCATGACAAACTCGAAACTCAAGATGATCAAGCAGCCTTTTACACCGATCATGCGACGTTTTCTCCAGGACATCTTCAAGCCTTCTCATACATTAGGAAAGCGCTCAAGGGATGAAGACGAAGAGAATGTCCCTCTTCCGCATGGCGAACCCGCCAAAGAAACCCGCAGGCCCAATTGTCTTGCTCTGCAGAATGAAGACTTGGAGGAGGACGCTGTTGTCATCACGGCTTTGAGTGCCATACCATTCTGCTGCCACGCCGATTTGCTCGCTATGTCTCGCGATGAGCTCATTGCAGTTGCCAGAGAACTTAACGAAAAGCTTCCCTTGGCTCTGAAGATAGACATCAATGCATCTCGTCCAGACAACTTCATTCGGAACTCGGTCGAGATCCTCGTCGGAATCCGCAGAGAGGTTCCACCCGCGCCCAAGGCGAAGAGATCACTGTCTATGTCTCTTTCAGTCTCTGACGACTTCGCCGATACTTCCTTCAACTCCAATTTACACTCAAGTCCTCTCACCAAGAGAGGAAGGATCAACAACTTGCTAACAGACGATGGCGGTACACCTCGTCTCGTATCTGTGCGTGAAGAAGAGGAGTACCCAGAGCGCGTTGCCTCGGACAGACCACAGAAGAGGCGTCGCATCTCGGCGTCATCCCCCATCCCAACCCCTGCACAATCTCAGCGTATGGTGACTCGCCTCCGGTCTCATGGTGTTGCTCCGCGGTCGAGGTCGTCAGCCCCCAAGTCTAGTGCTGCCCGTGTCCTCCGCTCTCAATCTCAGCAGATATTGGAAGTCCAACATGTTGAGGCGCATCGCTATGTCACTACTACTCGTGGCAGAGGTCGCTTGAGGTCTCACAGCGCCGTCATGACTTCTACGCCGAAGACATACAGGCATATTGATCGGCCTCTACCGGTCTCGCTCACTGACTCTGCCGAGGACATGAGTATCAGCCCTCCTTCTACCATCTCTTCCTCTACCACGGTTTCTCGCAACTCAACTCCTCGTGGAAAGAAAAGAAGACGATATTCAGACCGGTCAATTTGCGACAGCGACGATGCAAAGGAGGTCACCACTGGTATCAAGGATATGACTATGACCTCGGTTGCCCTAACCTCAGAATCAGACATGAGCATCATCAGTACGGAGTAGTGGGTTGGCTCTGACTAGATTCGCAATACTGTTAGGATCTCTGAATGAGTAGTATCCTGGTACATCTTAGCTTTGGCACTCGTTCTGTGTCATAATTCATTTTTCATGGTCCCGGATTTATGTATGTAATGCGAATCCTTTTGCTTCATGGAAATGCAAGATTAAAGCCTTCAGCCGCAATTTGGGCGAGAAAGATTGCAGTCTCGGCGAGAATGATCAGACGTCCTTTACCCGCGAAAACCAGGTTGGCGGACGTGGTCCCGAGGAAGAACTTTCCGAGTAATTTGCCTTGCGGATCCCAAACCTACGCTCATGACGTCAACTTCAGGCGAGGAACGAGAAGATGAGAGACAAACATGAGCACCGTCACCACAGCCCGCATAGACATTGCCGTTGGTATCAAGCTGCACGCCATCAGCGACACCAGTGTCCACGTAGGTAAACACCCGGCGGTTTAGGAATGTTTGTGTCTTCGGATCGACATCAAAAGCGTATCTGGTCAAGGTAGTCAACTTGACAGTTACAGATAGTAAGAACAAACACCCTACATCGTTGCTGGCTCCGTTTGGTTGTTACCCAGAAAGCCGCCTGATGCCCCAGTGTCTGCACTAAAACATCATCAACGAGTCAGTGCTATCTGCAGTGCGCCAACCAAGTCCGGAGCTGGAAGCATACATGTAGGCCGTTCTTCCGTCTTGTGTGAACGCAATACCATTGGGTCTATCAAAGCCATCGGCAACCACCCGCACGACTCCCGTATCCGGGTCAAAACGATATACCTGGTTTGGCATCAGGGGGAGAGGGCGAAACTGGTTCAGCCACCCATACCTGGCAAAAGAAATTTGGCTCAGTCCGAAGATAGCTGGGTATGCGAAGGAGCATCATACGTGACATCAGTGAAGAATATCTTCTTGCTGATCGGGTGTATTTTTGCGTCATTTAACGAGTTAAATTGCCGTCCGAAGAAATTGTCAAGGATCACGGTGGCGTTGTGAGGCTCGACAGGATTGACCAACGCTATCGTGGGCGGTAGCGGCCCTCTGCCCGAATTTATCAACAGCAACGAGCCTTGGAATGGACCTGTTCCGCCATTGGTCATCTGTATAGTATCGGGGAGGTCTAGCTGGAGGGGTAGAAATGTGTAAGAGCGTGCACAAACTGAATAACAGCACATTGCAACGCACTTTAGTGACAGTGACGTTCAGTGAAGAATCTGTGCTGTTCGAGGCCCGAATTGCAGCTTCTACCTCCGTCAGACTGATTCGTGAAACTTGATTGTTATGGTTTATGTCGCTGAAACCCAGAGGGCCGCCGTCATTGCTTGCGAAGGTAAGCTCGTCTGTGTTTGGCAACCAGATGGGGGCTTCGTGGGCGAAGGCAAATCCTGGGTTCGACGCTACTGCGCGGATGGATGGTGTATTTCCCAGTATATCTAGGAAAGCGGGATCGAAGACCTGGAAAAAGGGAGGGCTTGTGTTCGTAGGGTTGAAAAATTGCGTGAACGACGAATTCCGGAATGGGCCATTGGACCCCAAGACCGCGAAGCCCCTAGGATCAACAAACTGAAGTGCGGGTGTGGATTTCAGTCGGAATTACGGGAGTAAGAACACGCACCACCGTTTGCGCCGGCAACGTCTCTGGAATAGCAGTGGTACTGATTTGTGCCGTTGCATAATAGAGGCCTGCAACAAGTGCTGTTAAACTTGCTACAAGACTCACGGATCCCATTGTGGACCGGTGGGAGTTATTCAGCCTCTTGACAGCAGGATTTGGAGTAGCAGCTGTGGTACTTATAGACGTATCCATACTTCCTACAATTCGAAGATGACGGTCAGTGGGAAAGAGCGCGTTCTTAAGAGAGCGCATGATCAATGTTTGATATCACGGCAATCCTGTTCGTATAAGCCAAATCTCACGCCGGAGATAATATGGACAATACTACTACACAAGAACCCTACAGGAAGCCCAGTTGTGAGAGACACCTGCTTCACTCAGCCAACGTGATCTTGATCACGAGTTTCAACATCGATGGTTCTGGGGTCGTTCTGACGTAGTAGGTAGCCGTGGTAGACAACCAGCACGCTCACGGGAAGGCTAAGCTGAAGCCTTCAGCAGCCAGTTCGACTAATAATATCTTGGTCTCCACAAGAATCACCAGCCGTCCTTTTCCTGCGAAAAGCATCTCGGCGGCTGTGGTACCCAAGAAAAACTTGCCGATCAGTGTTCCTTGAGAGTTCCACACCTATGATTGCACTCGATGTCAATGATGAAAGGCAATAGGATGAAGTCTATGTACGCACCTGAACGCCGTCACCACATCCAGCATATACGTTGCCCATGGTATCCAACTGTAACCCATCAGGTACACCCGTGTCCACATATGCAAAAACACGTCGATTGAGGAGAACTTGAGTATGCGGATCGACGTCGAAAGCGTATCTAGCACGAAGTAAGAATCCAAGAAAGAGATATTTCGTCAGAAACTCACATGGTGGCCGGTTGCGTCTGATTATTCCCTAGAAAGCCGCCAACGACACCAGTGTCGCCACTGAAGATAAAGATATAGGTGCCGTGATTGTCAATTGTTCGTTTGACTCACATATACGCAGTGCGGCCATCTTTAGAAAACGCAATGCCGTTAGGGCGATCGAATCCATCTGCAACGACTCGCACAGAGCCCGTATCGGGATCAAAGCAATAGACCTGGTTGTGCATCAAAGGAGGCGGGCGGAATTGGTTCAGGAACCCATATCTGCAGTACATTAAATTGAGGACGATATCGTGAGGAATGAGAAACGACGTACGTCGTGTCTGTGAAAAATATCTTGCCACTCGCAGGATGTATTTTTGCGTCATTTAGAGAATTGAATTGACGACCAAAGAAGTTGTCGAGGATGATAGTGGCATTTTGTGGAGCTGCTGGATTGACGAGGGCCAAAGACGGGGGGAGCGGTCCTCGCCCAGAGTTGACAAGAAGAAGGGATCCATGCAAAGGACCCGAGCCACCATTTGTCATCTGAATCGTATCTGGCAAATCCAACTGAATTGCGTTATTGAACCTGTGACTCCAGAAAGTCTGCATTGATTCTCACTTTAGTAACCGTCACGTTGACGTCTCCAGTAGGGTCCTCCAGATTGCGGATTGCGGCATCTACCTCCTTGAAGCTGATTTTTTCGACCTGGTTGTTATGATTGATATCGCTGAAACCCAGGGCGCCACCCGCATTGCTACAAAAGAACAGTTCCTCTGTGCTAGGTACCCAGATTGGTGCTTCGTGAGCGAAAGCAAAGCCAGGGATCGACGCAATGACTCGGAAGGACGGTTTGTCCCCAAGAACGTCCAAGAATGATGGATGGAAGGCTTGGAAAAAAGGCGGACTATTATTTGTAGGGTTGAAAACACTGAAAGCGTCGTTTCGGTACGTTCCCCCAGGAGAAAACACGGCAAATGACCGCGGGTCGATGAACTACATCGAAGGGACAGATCAGACTGCATATCGTTTGAAAATTTGATGATATTCGTACCACGGTGTTAGCAGGGTGCGCTGCTAAGGTCCTTAACGTGAACCCAGGGGAGAGCAGGAAAGCGATCAAAGCGAGTAAGCCTAACATTGAGTGAGACTGATGTGTATACCTCTTCGACGTGCTTATGTACCTGCAAGGTTGTGTCCGGCGTCCATTCACTTGAGCATACTGGAAAGGGTCCAACGTCAAGCGAGACCTCATGCTAATTCTCAGAATAATCTGTCAGAAATGCAACTACTCTTCCGGTCAGCGCGCACTATGGGTTGGGTCACGGAGCGCGGACTCACCCACTAATCAGCGCTGTCAGTGTGATTGTCCACACACCCATTAACGCACATGCCGTGCGAAGCATACCATTCTTGGAAACGTTCGCTTGTGTATGCAAGATGTGTAAGAACAAGCGTTTGTAATGCGTTACAATTACGTATCGTATCGGCACTATATTTCATTGACATGCGAGTTCCAGTCGACAGCCGAAGTATGATGCTCTATTCCGTCTGTTCCTTAGATCAGTTCAGCCACAAGCTGAGTTGAGAAACTGGAGGAGATGTTCCCGGTTTGCGTCCCGCTCAAGATCAGCAGCGTCTTTATGTACTTTCAGTTTGATCTGCAGAGCAAATATCAGATTTTGCTTAGGTATTGTGCATTTAGAAACGTACCTTCTTGCCAGTCAGCACGCTCCGACGCTCCTCCTCATGCTTCTCCCTCTCCTTCCTTCTCTTCCTGTCTTTGTGTCTCTTCTCTCGCCTGTGTTCTCGGTCGCGATGGTGATGGCGGGAACGCTCTTTACTCCGAGACCGTGGTTTCGGTGACCTGGACCGGGAACGAGAGCGAGAACGTGCATGAGAACGCCGACGTGGTCTGCGTCGCGAGGCATCGCGAGAGTCGACGGAACGGGAAGACCTCGACGAATGCGATGAGATTGATGTCGAGCGTGAACCTCGCCTCTGTGGTGAAAAGTTACGACCTGAACCACGAGAGGACCCTAAATACTGACATATTCTGGACTACGGGAATGATTATGTTCCCGACGGTAGCGTTCCTCGCGTGACTCCCTTGACTTGCGATCTTCTCGCCGTACAGGAGACCTGTCCCGTCCTCGGTCGCGAGGTCTTGAGTTTCTGTCTCTAACAGGTGATCTGGATCGACTACGTTCTCTTCTGCGACGAGCTAAGGCGAGTTGTCCAGGAGCAAGACAAAGAGATCCATCCCGTAGCCGGCGCGATTGTTCCACCAAGTGCAGTTGGGTGGTCCAAAGCAGAACGGAGGATTAGTCAGGACTCGAGATACGTAAAGACCACACCTCACGATCTCGTCTTCCGTCGTGTACTCTCTCGTCTACCATCACAAAGCTCGCTGCAGAAAACAAAGGATGAGGGTCAGGATCAAGCTGTTTAATGGCGGCATCATCGCCGCGTGGTCATCAGAGTTCTCAGTAGACGCTGATGACAGCGCATATGGTTATCATTACACAAGACCATGCATGATGACTCCCGAGCAAGAACGAATAATTGCGGTTGGGTATATTACAGTAGCGGATTGTTGTACTTCTAGTTATCAACTATAGTGACGTGCAGATGTTGAAGGTAGCAAGGATTGAAGCGATAAACGAATGGACACGCGAAACCCTGTAGTAACCAAATAAATAGCTAAGAATGTAGAGTCCGTTCCACAGATGACAGAGAGCAAAGACAGGCAGATACTAGAGCACAGTTGGGCCGGAATTGGTGGAGTAAGTAGAGTAAGTGCTTTCCCGCCATGACTCTTCTGGAGGGTGTCCGGGTGTGAGATTGTCCCTCCCGACCATTGGCGCGTCGTACGGCAAGTCCAGGACTATCCCATCGTATGCAGTAGCGTACGATGTATCGGTAGCCTCCCGTGATGAATACATGCCGTCCGGTAACGACGATTCCTCCGTACCGGAACGGACATGCATTTCATACATCTCCGGATTTGGGTTTGGTGGATGCCCGCGGAGACCGGGAACTTGTAGAGTATTGGAGGCGGGCTGAGCATAGGGAGCAACAGGGTAAGAGGATATGGAAGACATAGGCGGGTCTTGTGGCCCAGGAGTTGGAGAGGGAACAGGAATATTCGAAGCAGAATAGTAGGAGCCACGCCAAGGGGATGGAGTCATGGTTGTCCTCGAGACCGGAGTGATCATCTCGGTCTCATATGGTACAGCAGCTGGTGAAGGCGGTACACTTTGCGGTGGAGTCGTACCATTCGAGCTCAATGGACTTTTCAGAGCAGGAGAGCCATGATCAGGGTCTGGATGGAAGCTTGAAATCTCAGACTCCGACCTGAAGTGGGGACGGTGGAACATTGGGGCCTGTTCCATGTCGCTCTGCGCACTCCGCTGCTGCTCGCGTCTATGCTTGATGCCAAGGCGTTCCTTCAAATCTCCGTGTACCCACATCTCTCGGACTATATCACGGTCTTGTGGGAAGTAGGATGTCGAGATGAATTTGATCATGAACCGCGGAGCTGTGGATAAATAAGTATGTTGCATAGACCATACAGAGGAGGAAGCGTACCAAGAGCAATCATGACTGATACAATGACAGAAAACCAGAAGATGCTTTGGCCGCAAAGAACAATCACTTCATCCACAAAATCGCTGCTTTCGAAGAAGGAATAGATGACGATCCATAGGAACATCACGGCCGATGATCCAACTACGATAATCCAAGTGATGGCTGTCCAACTAGAAAGCGCGTCAGTGATGTATCAGCGGCGACGAAGTCGTAGTCGACGTACTAGTGAGTGTTGATGCCGACGTAGGTATTTGCTGCCCATATAGCGGCGACTGAGACTGTTGTACCAAAATCTGACAGCGAATCTACAGCTTTCCCGTTCCATGATACAGCCGGCCCGAGCGTCCAGACAAAGTAAGGAATGAAAAACACCACGGCGGACTGGTACAACCCGTCAAGCATGTAAAGCCAGAATTTGAGACGAGTATACTCGAGACCACGGATGCCCCTGATGTAGAGTTGAGGAAATGCCATGGCGGCTTTGGCGTTGATGTCCTGGTCGAACGCTATCAGACATGTTGTCAGGTGTGATCACAAAGTAAGATCGGCGGAAGTACTCACCGCCTAGGGCCATGACGGGAAGGGACGTGAACACTAAGTTATACAGCAAAATGAACGTGTACTGGTAAAGATATGTGGCATCGAAGCTGGTGAGGATTACCCGTCAGTACGTAGCTCCTCTCAACGGGATAAATCTGCTCGCCTGTTAAAGATGAGGAACCAGAACATAGCGAAGGTCCATATAACGTTCTGGATGTTGGTGAGCACATATAGAAACACGACTGATAAAAGAGAGCGTACCTTGTAAAAGAAGTTACTGTGCATATCCGCGATGCGTTGATACGACCAGCGCCCGTGTACAATTAGCAGCTTGGTCAGGAAACGGAATTGACCAAATGCGTAGTCCGCGGACATCGCAGCTTGAGAACCTTCATACCCGAGAAGACCGCAACCAACGTTGGCTTCTTGAATCATAGCCACATCGTTGGCACCATCTCCGATGGATAAGGTCATGGCGTTCCGGCCTTCCTTCACCTGGTAGCGTAGTCAGTGAAATGAGCAAGAAAAAAACAGAATGTTGCTTACTAGCTTGACAACCAAGGCCTTCTGCGCTGGGGAAACCCGACAGCATACGACAGTCTCGCACTGAGTCGCCAAGTTGAGGAATAATGTCTTCAGGTCCGCAGACAGGGCTTGCCGCAGCGTATCTCCGTCGATGACCACAGCAAACGCTGCTTGCGCACCGGGCACGAAGCCACGCTTGTTCTGGTCCCACGACGGTGGGCCTAGGACAGACGCGATCTTGTTCAGTCCCGCTTCTATCTGCAGCCGGGCAGACTGTGCTGTATCGGCTGACAAAATCATGACTTCCATGTCGCTCTTCAGGAGGTTGCAGCTGAATCCTGTGATAGGAATGTCTCAGAGTGATCAACGTAATGCGAAATATACGAACCGATCTCAATAGCAGTCTGCACTTTGTCGCCTGACGAGTTTCCAAATTAGTATGCGATACTAGAGTGTCACAGTAATAAGACATACCGGTGAGAATCCAGAGTTTTATGCCGGCTTTATGAAGCGTCTCGATAGCTTCCGGGACGCCTTCCTGAAGCTTATCCTCGAGGGCCGTTGCACCGAGGATGGTGAGCGAATGTTCGACTAGTTCGCTCGCCTTGTCGATCTCCTCGTCACGATCGGTGATAGCGTTGGTGGCTGCATCGTAAGTTCGCTGCCAGTCGATGTACTCTTGCTCTTCCATATACCGATACGCTATGCAAAGCGTGCGCAAACCACCGTTAGCGAAGGTTTCCATGTCCTTGGCCGTCTTTTCCTTCATTTCCGGATCGTGATCGGCCGCGAGTCGTTCGTAGATGACGCTGTCTGCTCCTTTGCAGTACAAGATGATTTGGCCCTGAGGGTTACGGACAATGACGCTCATCCGCTTGCGAGTGCTGTTAAACTCGATCATTTGCAGCGGAATGTATCGTTCCGACTGGCCCATAACTTCGATATCAATCCCGTTCCTTGTCTTGGCGACAAACGGAAAGCCGACGTCACGAGCAGCAGCGACCAGAGCTGCCTCGTCTGGAGACTCTGCCTTGTACTCGACATGATATGGCTCTTTGTTGGGTTCCGGACGGTCAGCGAGGACGCTGTGGCAGATGGCCAGGGCGCGGAAGAATTCGATGAGCTTAGCACGCTGGGGCGAAGAACGGTCGGCGAGATCGTCGGCGAGTTTAGGTGATATCAAGGTGAGTTTGTCCGGCTGAGCGTACCGATTCTTGAAGGTACGAGACAGCTTGCCCTGCATTTCCGCCTTCAAACTACGAAGCTGACGATCCTGATCTTCCGGATCCATGAGGTCGCCCTTTCCGTCCCGTAGAGCAGAACCTCGCTGAGCCTCTGTGACACCTTCGCCGTACGCGACGCCATTGATTGAACATTTCTGGAACTCCATGATGTTCTGCGTCAGCGTCCCCGTCTTATCCGAGAAGATGTACTCTATCTGTCCCAGATCGTCGGATATATTCCATGATTTGGGCGTACAAGCTGCATCGAAGGCCTTGTAATACATGTCGACGTCCTGCGAGATGAAGAATGCTTGAATGGTCTTCACAATCTCGATCGAGATATACAGCGAAACCGGCACGATATTCTGGAAGGCGATCAGACACGAACTGTGAGAACAATCAGTGCAGTCCTTTAGCATATGCGTGGTGCAACTCACACAAAAGTTACGATGCCATTCACGACATGGTTCTTTGTGGCGTCTACTCCCTGCTCGAATTCCTTCGCACTGGTATTGTTCATCGCGTCCCATAATCCACTGCCAACGCCTGCTATAGCGCACATCGCAATCAAAATGACGAAATTGACCACGACGTTGAAGTTTGTCTCCTTCTCGATTTTCGACTGTTTCGACGGAGTGTCGCCACCGTTTAACATGATCTTGGAGTCTGCACCGGTGAAGACTACCATGCCAATGATCCAAGCTGTATTCCGGATTGTGCATCCGCGCAGCAATAGCTCATTAATCGTGACGGATTCCTGCTTCTTCTCGCCGGTCGCGGGGTCAACGTATCGCAGAACGCCGTGGTACAGATATAGATTCAGATGTGGAGGTTCCGAGTCGAGTACGAAGGCCATCCGCTCAATATCGTCTTCTGAGAGAACAGACGAAGTCGCGCGTACTGCTTTCCGGGGCTTGAGATTGGTTTCCCCGTCCAAGTTCTTCGTCTCCAAGTAACACACGTTGTCGGCATCCGAAGTCGCAATCACCATAATATCGGCTGGAACCTGCTCATTATCGCGCAACAAGACAATATCGCCCACCTCCAGCTTCTTCCACAGTGTCCGTTCCCAGCGGGCCATGCCAGTGACCCGCTTCTCATAGTCGACCACTCCTGCTGACCTTCGCGGAGGTATTGACGGCTCGTAAGAGTTCAAAGCGCCCGGCACTTCGCGCCACGCTTCATGCTTCAACTCTGGTGTGGACTCTGCACTGGACTGTGGAGGGTATCGATGCGAGTTGTGTGAGTCGATGCTGGGGATGGCTTCCAGAGTTCGTCCACCGGCACCGGTATAACCCAGCTCTGGCGTACTGTCGTCATCATGAACCTCCCGCGTGCTAACGCTCACGCGTTCTGAGCTGCCTCCGTCCTTGCTGAGCACCAGTTTCAGCTTCCCCTCTCCGGCCTCCCGTTCCCGCAAGCGACGAACGCCCTTCGTGACTTTCCCAGGTGTGTTTATTCTGAGGACTTTCTCCCACCAGCTTCGTGGGTCAGTAGGCTGGTTGACGTTCTTCCATTCGCATAGTTTCGTCACGGCAGAGTTGTTCACTTGCTCATCGAGCACCACTCTTCGGTAGTCTTCTATCGCATCCTTAATTGCGGTAACAGCAAGGATGAACAAAAGTGGGAGGGCTGATGTCTGAGGAGAGGGGGCACCGAATACGGGAAAAATCTGGACGATAACTAACGCCAAGAAATATAGGTTGGCCATACTGGCAGGTCGTCAGGACGCGTTTCGAACACCTCGCTGACGTGCCCCACTTACCGGCGAAACTGCTCGTAGAGATTTTTGGGGACGAAAGTTATTATAGTGTACTCTACGAGCCGATCCCATGTATCAATACGCGCGACACGTCCTTCAGCAACAAACACTCACTGCTAGTCCGAACCTTGTTTCTCACATAGCGCACTATTGGTTCTCCTTTCTTATCCAGCTCGTCGGGAGGGAGAGGTATATTGACATAGATGTTCCTGCGTAAGCCAGTAATTGGTGGTGCTGTGGCGGTCTCTAGTGCGCTTTCTGCAACGTCGGGCTTGGTAGGATGTTTCTTGTCTCTCCGGAAGAAGTTCAGTGACCGTTTGCGCCTCGCCGTCTTCCTCCGACGCGCCCTATCCTCCGTGCGCATCGACTCCTCAAGAGTCGAATGCGCCGTACGCACGGTCCGCAGGCGCAGCTCTGGATCAATGGCATCGTTCTCGTCGTCAATATCGAGGTCGTCATGATTAGCAGGTCGCCGAAGAAAAGGCATCCGAAATTAAGCTCAGGGTTCGCGAGACGAGTACGTGGGTATCCCAAGGCCAGCACGGGGAGGGTATTCAAGGGAGAGATGGGGGACAGAATGAGTGTGCTCGGCGTACTGCCTCGCAAGACTGGTCGCAGCTCGGCGCTGGGGAGGATAGGACCCCGAAACCGCTCAGCGTTCCACGTTATTGGAGGATAACTCCATAACAGGCAACCATCTCTGCGGTATCAACAGTCCGCCACGGTGACTTGTCTGCAATAATAGTTATGGATATCCTCTGCTGCCCTTCCATTTCGCGTCGACCTCCTCCCCCAGCGACCGACACGACCCCCAGCGGGCGCCGTCCAACATACTTAGACGAGGCCACAACATTCACCGCTCGCCAGCAGCATCGCAAGCAGTGCTGTGCTTCATGTGCGTCAGATCTCGCGGCACCATCATTCGCTGCTGTACCAACACTTGCTGCCGCACCAAACCTAGGAAAGATCAGCTACATTCCGTTTGACCATCGCGTTCATCACCCATTGCGGATTGGGCCTTTGTCGCGGTCTCACACCCAGGCGTCCCAAGGCCGCGGTTGCTACTGCCAGCTGTAACCAGCTGACGACTCGACCACCCACGGCCGAAATGACGAGAAGCGGCTGACGGCGCTCTGCAGGCGTGCCTGTACGCGGTTTCGGCGCGCAGGACGACTCGGAGTGGGAGGTTACGGTGCGAGAATAGTTCTGATGCGGAACGGCCGGGTGTGCTGATTAGCAGATCATGAATCTTGTTCGTACACACTGCAGATGCCGGCCTGAGAGGGCGAGGTCTGCTTTGTGCGGTGCCACATACATAGCGCTGTGTGCATGCACTGCACTCAGGCCTCAAACTGCGCAATCAACAGCGAATTGCCACATCCTACGAAACACTGCACCGCACAATCTTCAGGAAACGCTGCCTGATCTTCGTTGCGCAAATTTCGCCTTGACTCCCGGTATCTTCCCCATCGCTGCATTCTGCTCGGCCGGAGACCAATTGTCGTAGTCGGACCGTCGAGTGGCAAGAGACGGAAATATTTCGCAATTCTCTGCTGCTCAGCAAAGCGAGCCCGGAATGCCTACGTTCAATTTCGTGCGTACATGTCTGTTCGTTGTTGCTACTTTTGCATGCTCCGACGGCCTTCAGCTGTGCTCATTTGATCCCTGCAGCACAGCTCGTAGCCCGCTGCCTCCACTCATCGAGCGTCGGGCGCGCAGACTTGTTAGAATGCACTGATTGCCCATACACTCAGCTAATTACATCTACGCTATCATTAGTTACGCTCTGTCCAATCGCATTTCTCACCAACATGAGCGAATGATTTACTCGCGCTCAGATACCCCCAATTTGCGAATGATTTCCTATCGTTTGGGACGTCAATCCTCCAATGGGCATGCCGGTTAGCCCTTTCGTGTCTACGCCGCATCCCTACATCTTCGTTGATGAGCTTATCGTTAGGAACACTACTGTATGGGCGGCCCGCAGCCGGCTTGCGCTAAACCAGTGTGTGAGTACAATCTGTGCCCATGACATCCATTACGCCGTCCTTGCTCACGCAGGACCGGCGACTCTGCACCCAGTCGGCCCGAGGCGCCTGGTTTTCAATATCCCAGTGGGTCATTGGGACCACGACACAAGTGATGTCGCTGGCTCACCACCTCTATGGTCTGCACTCTTACCACTAGCTGCTAGGACAGTGCGTCGGGCTTGTGTGGCAGTGCGTCGTTGCGTCGCCGTATACCATGGAAACACGCAAATACGCCGCTATACTCGCTTTTCGAACGGACCTTCGCCGTTGCACATTCATAGAATCCTCCAAGTCCATGCCTGCAAGTTGTC
This sequence comes from Phlebia tremellosa, assembly GCA_011032875.1. Lineage (NCBI taxonomy): Eukaryota > Fungi > Basidiomycota > Agaricomycetes > Polyporales > Meruliaceae > Phlebia > Phlebia tremellosa. The sequence goes on along the minus strand of JAAIFI010000391.1, from coordinate 6,856 downwards.
TCCGATCGCCCCAGATCAGAGGAACGATTACCATGCACCACTCGTTCGCCTTGCTCACTTCCAGTTCATCTCCCACTTCCACTTTCACTATCCCCCGAGATCTCCAACATTGCAAATGGCACACCAGGACTCAGGACACCAAGGGGCCATACTGTTACCAATCTCGAGTAGGGCAGTGTGCGTACATGCTGCGGAAGGCTAATCGCTTTTTTCCAGCTAGAAGTTGATCTATGAAGTTGCGGACATCCCTTTTTACATAGACGAGGCCGGCGGGGCAGCTTGCTGTTTGTCCTATCGTCGCCGTGAACTGTGTGCCCTAGCAGCGGACACGCTCTGAAACACCGCGCTGCCCCCAAACGGCTCCGTATCCTGACATCCTGACACTGTTGCCTACCTTTCGACCGTCCCCGATGGGTTCGCCTCCATGAGACCAGGCAGGCAGACATGCGCAGAAGGTATATACTTTCGCCACACGCTACACAATACATGATACACTATTCATTTCACAGCCCGGACATCTCTTCTGCACATTAGTTTCAAACTACCCGCTGACATCATCCTGCCTCGATTCTGGACGCAATCTCCACGCGTCGAAGGGTGAACGTCGTGCACTGCAGCAACAACATCCCAAGGTCCACAAGTGTCGATTTTTCTGTAGTTTGCAACTCCATCCATCCATTCATCAGCCCACAACAAACCCGGCCCTGCACACAACACAACCACTCACCCCGGAGTCCGAAGTCACGAACACCCTCACAGGCCCATCTATGCCGTCCTCTCGAGAACTTATCTCTCGGGCGGGCGGTGTAGATCGCCTGTATAGCTTTTGTGACTTCCGTCCGGCGTTCTGGTTTGGCTTGGTTGAGAATTCGATAATTCGACTTCGAGGATGGGCGAAGGACGGTCCGTCATCGTTACTGTTCACTGTTCATTAGACTGAGGAAGGGTACGCTATCTGGTCCTTAGAGTAGAACCATGCCGACGAATCATCTCAGCGGACATGAAGCTGGAAAATGACAGCGGTATACTGCGCACATCTCGGGGCTCCTTCTGACTCTTCTAGAGAGTCTCCCTGTTCCCTCTCATGCTCATGCTCATCCTCACGCGACGTGGACGTCTTTTTCCGCACGTCTATCCTCAGGGCTCAGGCTACCGGCTGCTGGCATCCGTTGCCTGCCCTTACCTACCGACGGTGCCGGGTCGACCACCCCCCGACTACCTTCCCCCACCCACCTCGACCCCACAACCACCACCGCCGATTCCCCACATCCCACATCCCTCAGCCCCGAATCCAGAAGCCAACAACACCTCTCGCGGCTCATCTAAGCCGTCCCCTCGAGAGTTTCAATTTCTCTCTCTCGCTCTCGGGTGGACGGTGTAGATAGCCTTGAGTTGTTTTCTTGGCTTCTGGTTTTCTGGCTGAGAAATGGATGATCAGACGTCGAAGGTGGAGGTGGAAGGCGGGTGGTTCGGAATTCGATCTGTTCAACGTTCGTTGTGCGTTGTGCGTTGAGATGCGCTGTGCGTTGTGCGTTGATATGTCCAAGTCGTTCGCTCGACCTTCGCACGACTCACAGCTCACAGCTCATGAGAGCCTCGGACTCGACCTTGAAATCGTGAGCGTGCGACGTAGATGCCTATTCAATATCCAGCAATCAGCATTATACCACGGCGACCTGTCTGGCTCTCTACTCCCGTCTTCCCTGCGACGGCTGGGAGAGTCTATCTCCATCGTTCAACCGCTCGGCCTAGGGACAGGCATGTCTGGTCCTCGGAAGCAGGAACTCTCGTCCTCACGACAACTCCTCGGGCCTCCCTCGACGCTCGACTCGCGACTCGCGGCTCCCGAACGTCGTCGCCCATTGTCCATCGCCACTCGCCACTTCCTGCACTCTGAACTGAATCCTGGTCCTAGTGATCCTAGGTCCCATGAAGATCGAGTACCGAGAATTGAATCCTGATCCTTGCGGCCTCGACATGCTCTCCGGACTCTGCGCTCCCGGCCTTCGACTCTGGGCTATCTATCACACATCCATGTAGTCGGCACACATATGTATCATGTATATTGTATCAATCTTAGACTACGTACGTACCATACACAGACGATTTGCGCTGTATGTGCATAGCGTTCCGCGTACACATGCAACATAGCACGTTCGTCCGCCTTTCGTACATCCGCATATTGACCCGGATCAGCGTACATGCATTGGATACATCGAGAGTTGAGAGGATCGTCGACGGCAGATGGCACCTCTTTCAGTCGTCCGTCCAGGACTCAGAACGCAAAGCGCAGAACGAGGTGCACCGTCTGGCTCCGTCTCGTCTTTTCGTCTCCTATGAAGCGATAGAGTGATAGTAGGAGAAACAACGATCTCAGGACTGGCATTCCCCGCCCTTACCCAACAGTCAACACCACTATCGCTACACAGTAATGCAAACAACCAGCATTTTGATTCGATTTGGCACACAGCAATACAGTCTATGTTATGCGACTCTATGCGACTCTATATGACAATGACAATGAATATGCGTGTAGTGTGGTATAATATACTGCGGTACGGTACGGTAGTGGTACGAGATGGTACGAGATGGTACAGGTAGTTGGATAGGCGGGAGGTTGGATGGTTGGGTAGGTAGGCAGCGTCCGAGGAGTGAACGGGGATGGGAAGTGTCCGGTGTGCGGTGAACTAGGTGGACTAGGGGTGATAGGGGTGCAGGGGTAGTGCTAGGTGAGAAGCGTCCGGTGGTCGAATGCAGTGGACGGGTGAGTGCTAGGTGAGGGAAAGGGTAGTGCGAAGCGGGCAAAACTGGTGAGCGGGCTTGTGCGACGTGCGACGAAAGATAGCTAGTGCAACGGAGAACGGGAGATGGTGCGTGGGGTGAGAAGATGGGGGAGCGTCTGGTGAGCGGGCGAGATGGTGCGAGGAGGGTGAGGGGATGGGATGGAAAGAGTCCGATGAGATGGAGTCCGATGGGTTATCGCGTGTAGGTACTGTATGCGTGCGTGCGCGGCCGACTGGCGAGCTGTACACACGGTGTGCACTCGGTGTGTACGCGGTGTGCAGTGTGCAATCGCCAGGATGCGTACGCATATGTCCGTGATACGTCGGTCGCAACATACAGTCCGGCGTCCCTCCTTCTAAGTCTAGCTTTAGATATGTGCAATGCGTTTCTAGGTGCGGTGGGGGGTGCTCGACGGGCGACGGGCGGTGGGTGACGGGCAAGCGCAAGCCATGCGGCGGACACCGTCGCCGGCGGCGTCAGGGCGCGGTGCTCGTCCCTGTGCAGGAGAGGGTGCGCGTCCCTGTGCAGGAGAGGGTGCGCGTCCCTGTGCAGGAGAGGGTGCGCGTCCGTCCCTACTCGTGTGCTCGTGTGCTCATCCGTCCCGTACGTCCCTGTGTATCCTCGAATCTCGACAACAATCCGGGTCCGGCAGTACTGGCAAATTCCACTGCAACCAACCAACACCATAAGCCCTCCCCTCCTCAAACGCGTAAGGTGTATCACTCACATATCTGATGCGAATGCGTATCAGAGGGCACGTTCAGAGGCTCAGAGGTTGCAATGAGGCGTCGACTCTTCCTCTTCCTCTTCTCCCTCCTTCCCTTCCTTTACCTCTGCACCACCCCGCACCCACCCCCGCACCCACTCACACTGCGCGCCCGTCTCGGGGCTGCACCACCCCTCCCGGCCGCCCTTACACCCGTTGCCCTCTCCTCCCTTACTACCATCCTTTCCCTCCTTTCCCTCCTTTCCCTCCTTTCCCTCCTTTCCCTCCTTTCCCTCCTTTCCCTCCTTTCCCTCCTTTCCCTCCTTTCCCTCCTTTCCCTCCTTTCCCTCCTTTCCCTCCTTTCCCCCTTTCTTTCCGTTTCCCTCTTTTCCTCCATCCTGTGCTTTATACCCCAATCGTGAGCTGACGCACTTCGCGACGCCGCGCCACCCGCGCGCGACCATCCTTAGTGCTTCGTCGCCGTCCGTGTCGCCCTCGCCTACTTCCCCATCGTTGGCGCTTTCGAGGAGGCTCACTTCGCTTCCGCTATTGACGAGGCTCACTTCGCTGCTGCCAGGGGAGTGGGTTCCGCCAGACTCGAGTCGACTCGCCCTAGCGAATTCGATGCTGGCGTGTGCCCTCCCCGACTCAACAAGGTAGCACCCCACCACCAACCCCGTGCGTCCGACACCCCCACGGCAATGCACCGCCGCGACCCTTCCTTCCCTTTCCTCCCGCCTCAACACCTCGAGTATCTGCCTTGTATACTCCACACTCCTCGGCACCGACCTATCATGTATAGGAAAATTATAATACCGCACCTCGCTAGGGTCTATAGGGTGGGAACGTAATTGGGGGTGAGATGCGGAGAGGGAGCGGCAGAGGGAGGGGAGGGCGGGGGCGTAGGGCACGAGCTCGTGCGGCTCGGTGAGGTCGAGGAAGGTGCGCACGCCGGCGAGGAGGAGCGCGTCGAGTTTTTGGTGGTGCGTGGGCGTGCCGGCGGTCGTATTCACACCACTCGCACTCCCGCCAGTACTCGCATTCGCATTCGCATTCGCGCCCAGACTCGCACCTGTGTTTGCATTCGCATTCGCACCCGCGCCAGAAGCGGTGTCGTTCGACGCAGTGCCAGCGCTCGCACTTGCGCCAGTTGCGTTGGAGGAGCCAGTCGAAGACGAAACAGACACCGTTGAAGCAAGAGGCGGCGGACAATACGGAAACTCACACGCGACGAGCCACGGCGTCGCCCAGTACGAGTTCGGGATGGGCCGCGGGCGGGTGCGCAGGATGGCCGCTTCGGCTGCGAACTTGTCTATAGCTGTACCTGTAGGAGGGGGAGAGGGAGAGGTGGGGGAGGTGGGGGTGGGGGAGCAGGTGGGAATGGAGGAGGTGGAGGTGTTAGTTGTGGTATTCGAGGGAGTGTTGGTAGGAACGGTGTTATTGGATGAGGGGCTGGGGACGGTGCTGCCCGAGGTGAGGATGCTAGCGGCCGGAGTCGAAGTCGAAGAGTACGACGACGACGACGAAGTAGAACAGGAGCTAGGGGACGCAGACGAGCTCGTATGGTTCTGTGAGGCCGACGATGACGATGGAGCACGCATGTACGCCAACGACCGATACGCAGCCGCGAACGACGGCGCACCCGCATTCATGTTCCTAGCATTGACGTTAACTTGGATAGCGTCGATGTCGATGTCGATGTTGCGGTCGTCGAGTAGTGACACACCGGGACTCGCTCGGGGCATGGTTTCGCACATGACGCTCATGTCGCGGGATGTTAGAGGCTGTAGGTTGTAGGTCGTGGGGTCGGGCTGGTGTTGTAGGAGAAGAGTACTTAGGAGCAGAAGCGTAGCGGTGGACTCGGGAGTAGCGTAGAGTAGAGTGTCGCAGTCGCCTCGTCTCGTCGGATCGGATGGATGTAGTACGCGTATACGCCTTACACTCGCGCTTGGTCGCTCGGCCGCTTACCCTCGCCCTCGTCCACTTCCCGACTTATATATACCGGAATGGAGATAGACTCGTCACTCGTCTCTCAGAGAAATTCAATCACCAGCCACAGCCACAGCCAGCCGGCAGTGGGCACACACAGATCCAAAACCCCCAAAATCACAGATGCGCAGATTGACCCGAAGGAGGTGCGTGCAAGAGAAGAAAAGGGCCGACGCGGGCCTGGGCCTTCCCCAGATTCCGCATTCCAGATTCCTCGTCCCCTCAGCCTGTCAGTGGTAGGCTGTGGTAGGAGGAGCGTTTTGGCGCCCCCCGCGTGTGTGGCACCATGGCGAGCTGGAGGTGGAGGGCCAGGCCTGGAGGCTGAAGAAAACGCACAAGCAGAAGAAGAAGTCGAGAGAGAGTTCGACATCCCCTTTGGTCCACATCCCCATACATGTAGATGCTACAGGAGATGGTGCCCCGCAGAGACGCGTGGCGTGTGCGTTGCGACTACTGGCTAGATCGTGGTGCGATTCGCGATTCGAGAGTCGAGAGTGTCGAGAGTCGTGCCCCCGCGCTGGCCGCATCCATGTCAACTGCCAATTGATTCACTTGATTCACTAGTGTTGCTCGTGCGCGTGAAGCAACGCATCCTTGGACACCCCTCGGAGTGAGCTGCCATCTCGACTGCTGCTGTGACGCACGCCTGCGCAGCCATCCCGTGTGCGAATGTGCATGTGAATCCGCGCGAGAGAGAGACCCTGCACGCCTGCTGCTGAACACGCTTGGTCCGCCTGGCACGCTTGGGACACGCTTGGGTGGCTGCGCATCCGCGCATGTGTGTACGGACGCCCGAATCGATGCATCGTATAGAGTCGACGCTGTTAATGCGGGTACGGGTGCGCTTTCCCGCATTGACGAAGCCAAGGATGTTGCCCATTCATACCGTAGCTTGGGTTCTCTCGTGCTCCCGTATAGTACTCACACCTACGCAGCAGCCCATCCCGCACCCTGTCCTTCCCGCCCGACTCCAGCTACCTTTCTTCGCGCTTGTATGCACATCTATGCAAAGATAACCTTCGGATACACCTTCATTGGTCGATCCTCGCACTCGGAACGCCTGCACATGTCCGAGTCACGATACTCCCTCTATCCTGGATCCTCCGTACACCTCGGACAGCACGGATCGCCCCTGCACCACAGATAATCGATAGCCGTGCACGTTGGCGATTGGCGGTAATGAAGAAAGGTAACCTTGAACGACATTGACAAAGATAGCAAGCAGGCGAGTTCCGCCGCCACACCGTCACTTTCGCTGTCACTGATCATCGATTATATCTCATCTCCGTCCGCTCTTCGTTCCTCGTCCTCGCTCTCGTCCTGGAATATCGCTCTGACCCCAGACTCCAAACCAGTCGCTCGAGGGAGGATGGAGGA
>JAAIFI010000390.1:0-25739 GCA_011032875.1 Phlebia tremellosa | reverse complement strand
ATTTTTGTCGCACCTTCGCACTTTTGTCGCCCTTGCGTGTTGTCATCCTCAATGACATTGTGAGGTCATATTTTTATTACAAGCTGTTTATAAGACTATTCATTCAGATCAATATCCAACATTCTAAATATAATATGGCATGTTTTGTATACTGACTACTAACAGGGAAGAGGGTGACTTACGCCTTCAAGTAGATAGAGAATAATCATAGTCCTGGGTCCATTTAGTAAATCTCTGAAAGGGGTTCATTACAATTCGTTGTGACTTTATCTGTATGTCTGAAGAGACGGTCACCCAATCGTGTGCGCAAGAATTGAGATCAATCCGACATAATGACTCAGTGAAGACGAGCGATCACAGACAGTGCTCGCAGTCTCGCAGAATGTTGAGTTCACAAATCTATAATATTATTAAATTAGCATTGCTTATCCACTTTGCACCGNTCGCAGTCTCGCAGAATGTTGAGTTCACAAATCTATAATATTATTAAATTAGCATTGCTTATCCACTTTGCACCGTAACTCAGACCAAGGTAGCTCATATCTGTAAGGTTGATAAATTTTCAATACTCAGGGCAATAATGAGCTGCTGAACAACTTGTAAATCAAAATGTGACCTCAAAATGTCATTGAGGATGACAACGCGCAAGGGTGACAAAAGTGCGAAGGTGCGACAAAAATGCGAAGGCGCGACGAAAGTGCGAAGGTGAAAGTGCGAAGACGCGTCGCCAGGTTGAGCACAAGTGCGAAGTGCGACGCGTCTGCACAAGCGCCCTCATCTTATCTGGGGCGCCTATCAGTTTCGCACTTTTTTGCTGGGCGGTTTGGCTTTGCTGGTCGGGAGAAAGCGCCGGTGTCGGAGCTCGAAACATCGTCTGTAGACATTGATTTCGTCTGGAGAGGGGGTGCCGACCCCTCCTCCAGATTCGCATCTGAAAACGCAAGCTTGCATACCGAAACAGCGGTAAGAGTGACATGCCGAGAAGCCGGTTGTCTCTATGGGCGAAATCTATTCTATAAACCGTTGCAGATGTCTACGGAAAGGCATCCAATAGCGTAGCGATGCGCATTCAAATTGCGCTGGGCATGCATCATCCCGGACCAAGCGTCGGAGTGTAAGTAAACTGGCAAATTCTCCGGGTATACGACAGTGCGGTCCATGTTCAGCGTCCGTACATATCTAACCAAACAAATCGCGGGCAACAAGTTGTTGACATGCCAGAAATATGCGCATTTTGACACCGACAGAAGCCTCCTCCGCCGCCTGAGAGCTGGAGCAGAACGGAAGTCATGCACACGATCTATTGACCGAGTGTGTGCAGTGTGCAGGACTTTCGTTCTGCTCCAGATCTCGTGCAGTGGTAGATGCCGTCTGAACCACCAACACAGATCTTCGCCCTAACATTTCAGAACTGCTACAGCGATTATGCCACAGCACTCTGCCATTCAACGCGTTGTGCCCTTATAGTGCCAGGAGGATAGAAAGTGATTCAAGGGTCATCACCGGCGTATCCGGCGCATGCCACGGTACGTATCGGGCGTATTTTGACACGCCAGATACGTACCGTGGGTTGGGGATGATAGCGACCGTATAGCCATGATGCTGACTTCACTCATGTCCTCCTAAGCAAATAAAACACCGATTCCGATCATAAACAATCGCTGATCGGTGGCTTTCTGACGATGCTATGGGCATCCGAGGTCAGAGATCTGGGATGTGGATGCACGACACAACTTGATGACCTACTTTGTGGTGATACATGTCGCTTTGCACAATGAGTCGCAAATGTGCGATGTCATTCCGCAACTGCTGCGTCTCCTTGGAGCTCACAAGCGTAGCACCAAGCTGCCAGTCGAAGCACGATCAGCGATGTGGCGCGAGATGAAAGAGACGATCGCGAGTACGAACCTGGAACTGCATGAAGATGTGCTGCATGTCATCCTTGCACGCGGCGATCTTGCGCTTATCACCTTCATGGCACAGAGTTCTGCGCCACCTGGAGCGTGCGGATAGCCCCTCGACTACGGCAACAACTGTTTCCAATCTTCTACAGGGTAATCATGTTCAGGATACGCGCTTAGGAATTGAAGAAAAGGTTTAACTTACTTATATAAAGACTCGATGTGTACACGCAATGCATCGACGTCTGTGCAGACTGTGTCGTCTGCCACCGCAACAATACCAGATAGAGGTGGATGATAGGTGGTGGCGATGAGATTCAAATGTTCGTATATCTTCTGAGATAGATTCAAACAGTCTGCCTTGTTTGAGCGTACCGTCTATCGCGGTATCATGAGCACTCAGTATGTTCAACGCCACAAGAAACATAAACGCTCACCTGAATGACAGTGATTATTCGTTCGGCTAATCCAGCGACACCCTTGAGGAGAGGCACATTGAGAGGACCATCCGCCACAGTATTTAAGATGCTGCTCAAGAGCCTTGCTTGATCCAAAACAGTATCGACCATCAGGAAAGGTACTTTCGCTATATAGCGCTGCCACTCCTATGTAGAAGCGAGACTTAGAGCTAGCGCCAGCTAGCGTCAGCTAGTAGGGCCGCTCCTACATAGTCCATCGTACTTTACCCACCAGACTCTTCCTTCGGCATCAACGGCAAATGTATGGTTATCTATTATCCCTCAGATCCCTCTGTGAGTCATGAGATCGGTGCTTCGTTTTGGCTTTGCTCACGGTGTCGCCCCATCAGCTCCCAGCACTTAAGTCTTGACCACCACCACAACACTTAGCTGTATCGGGCTATGTCAGACACGGAGGACCTTCCAGCGTGAACACAATAACGGTCATTCACAGGTATGTGCCAATGTATTGCGCGGTAAACAAGTCAGTGATCACATCATACAATGATAGCTATCCTCAGACTCTCGCGCAGCGCGCTCTCGTAGCGGAAGTACCCACGCTCGCTCCTGGCACGGAAATCACCACGGCCCCGATACGCACCGCGCTCACCACCACGAAAGTTTCCTCTGAATCCGCCACGGTCACCGCCGCAGAATCCGCCCCTGCCACGACCGCGTCCACAAGTTGCGGCCTGGAAGCCATTGTCATCGGGTTGTGCTCCACCCGCAAGGCAGCAAGTTCGCCCTGCCCCTGGACACCGCCTTTCGTTCTGTAACTGTTATCACACAGGCACGACACGCCGGCGGTTTGAAGTATATACGGTGAGTAGCTTCTACCATTTCTACCACTGCATAGTACTGATGCATACAATTCGACATGGCGAGCATACTGGTAGCGGCGACTCAGCCTTGGCAGTTGTAGCTATGACACCGCAAGGACATACGTTTTGTTGCTAATTGCATAGTTACTAGTCATGTTGTGTACCTACTATAGTCTACAAGCAATCTATCTGGTCTGCGAGAAGCAAAAAAAGTCTGAGCCCGCGTGAAAAATAAAATTCTGCAGCGCGGATTGAACCGCTATCCCGCCGTTCTGCCCATTATGGCAATTTGATCGCTAGAAGCCATACATCGAAGAGCCATGTGGACGATCCGCCTAGCGTCCTAGCATCCTAGAACGCTTCTAGGAGACACTAGCTCGCACTATCTGACATGTGCCCACTCACACACCCTGCTAGATCAACGGGGGTTAGCTGATCTGGCTATGCCGCTAGCAGACACTATCTCGGTCTATATAGGCAAGTGTACCTTTGCAGATGACCGTCTCCTCGCTAGTTGACGTTTTGAGACGGCCCGACTTGCCCCCACCTGGTATGCGACATTTATTGTGCAGGCTTGTCAGGGGAAGCCTTCTCACACGCTGCAGCATGGCGCTGGCATCAAAAGCTGCTTCCCGGAAATGCAAGAGATCGTGAGGCCGGGAGGTGAGTTGGGTGTGGGAGGGACCGCGGAGGCGTGACCTTTATATACTGCAGTAGATGAACTTTCCCTTATCGTGATAGTGTGAGATATCGATGAGTGGTATGTAGGCTGTGCATATCCTGCAGAGTGCGATTCTGATGGGAGCCATGAGACCTCAGAAGCAATTCGAGGGTTTTGACTTCTATGCAGGGCTATGAAGTCAGGGTTCCGCTGCACCGATGCTGTGTGACTAGCGCCCACTTGTATTTCTGCCCACGCTTCCCAGTTCACGCCATCGACGAGCTATTACACGCAGATGTAATACACGATGTTGTACGACATCTCGATTCTTGCGTGTACAGTATCATTAAACTCAAAAGTGAGATGTAAGACGGAAGTATGCTCGGGTGGGAGTCCGAAGGAAAGGGTTAAGGGAGTGTGAAGGAGCGTGATGCAACGGAGGATAAGTAGGCGATCAACTAGCACGAACAAAAGAGCGTATGCGGCGAGAAGTCCAAAGGGGTATCATTTACAAACACGACAGCAATTCCAAACAATGATGACGCGGATAAGACTGATAGGGCCCAGAAACGATTTCAGAGGTGTAGCAGTTGGGGGTGCTACTCAGATTTAAAGCGAGCACCACCCTCGCCACCACGCATAATGGCTTTCATGAAGGAGAAAAACCGGTCGGCGTACTCGGTCGGCGGTACCGGGCTGATTTTGTGCTAGAAAGAGGTCAACCAGCTTTCCTCAGCAATGCTATTAAACACTTACCCGATCAGCCTTCAAGCCCTTCCAAAAGTGCTCAAGCTTTTTGAAGGTGGTATATGGAGTCAGAATGTCGATGATGCCCAGGTAATAAATGGTATCGAGATTCTCGTTCGCCTCGTCTGTTGCGCGCAGACCACCTTCGTCCTGGTAGAACAGGAAATATTGGCGCTCCCCAGTGTCTTCGTCAGGTAATATGTCGCTTGCATCTAGACTTTGCGGATCGGACTGGCGCACTACGCGGCGCATGGCAACGACTTCAGGAGAGAGAGCTCCTTTGCCTTTCCCTACTGTGGGCTTTCGTCTGAGCAGTTGTACTTCCGGCTGCCGCGCATGATCAGCAAACCGAATGATACTATATTACAACCGAAAGATCATAGAAGACTCACCGAGAACACTTTGAGCGTGTTTCGTCGCACATTGTCTCGGTTCCCGCGCACCATGTTGTGGATGCCGATCAGCAACGAATAATCCATAACATCGAGCCGCTTCAGCAGCTCCGAATCGCGACGGATCTGTTCTGTCAGCAAGGCCCGCTTTTCCGGCCCTAACTCGAGAGACTTTCCGCGTCCAATCCAGTTGAGGTCCTTAAGCACTGCTCGGGGGTTCAGCGCAGCTTTGTCTTCCGGGTATTCACGTCCAACCGTACTGCCCTTGAGATCGTAAGTCTCATGGACGTCTTTGTGTGGTGGGAACAGGTTGTTCATGATAACGAAATGAATTTTTCGCCCGTGTGGAAGCTTCACTCGATGAAGGCCATAGAAACGTGATAGCAGAGTGTGAGGGTTGCTCTTGATATGCTCGTGGTACTGACGAAGGATTTTCCGGAGGAACTTATGCTCGGTGTAGTGAATAGTTTTGATGATGAAGCGGTAGTCCCGTGAGAAATAGAAGAAGGAGCCAGACTTGCCAGGCGACCCTAGTTCGGAGAGGATATACTTTGCAGTGAGAGACAACAGGTAATCTGCGGGATCAAGGTGAAAGTAGTCTTCTCGCAATTCACGGAAAACCCATGGGGCATAATCCTTAAACTTGAAGTCGTACTTTGTGGACGGCGTTAACTCGTTCCCGATACTATAAGCTGGTCAGCGGACACTGGGGGTGTGAGACGAACAACATACATATCGAAAGAGTATTTATGGGCGGCCGTGAAGTCCTCGTCCGTTAGAGGACGTCGGATCTTCGCCTGACATCGTGATACTGCAACGCGGATCCCAGTAAGCATGTTGAACATCAGGACGTAATTAGCGTGCCCTTCGCTAATGACGTTCCCCACTAATGGCTTGTCGTTCGAAAACCCCCTCACCAACGACGTCGTCCTCGTCAATGCCTTCTCCGCATCCTGCTCGACCTTGTTCTTCTCCGCTTCCAGCGCTGCCTTCGCACGCTTTGAGAGCCGCTCCTTGCGAATCTGTTCAGCCTGCAGCTGAATGTCAGACGCAAGCTCCCCAAGTTCTCCTTCTGCCTCTTCGAAGTCGTAGCTGTACTGTGTTGCGTGAATCATGACCGAACGAGATGCGCGAGACGAGCTCGACGGCATGGGGCTTGCGGAGCCAGTAGTGTGGCGCCGGGAAGGCTTCTGGTGAGGCGCATAGAGTAGATGATCATCTAGCTCTTCGTCCAACGGAATTTCGACCACGCCGTCAGACTGGTTCGTCGAGGTGCGTGTGATGCGCGGGGCTGGTGGAGTCGTCGTCCTATGTGAGCCTTCGGTGTCGGCTGAAGAACGACGACCGATACTCGGCGGTATCCGAGGGGAACGTTTGCGCGACGAGGAGGACGACGGGCGACACATCGGGTCTTCAAACGTTACAGGACGCATGCTGGGTGAAGTCTGGGACCTGGGTGACTCAGGAGTGACAGGAGTATCTTCCGCATCCGCATGCTGCTGCTCCTCCTGGAAGCTAGCAGGAGGCGAGGGTGGGGGCGGACCTATCTTGGAGTCTGTGCTAGCAGGGCGTGTTTCCGCGACGCCGCTTTGCACAGGGGTGCCGACACGGTGGATCGAGCACTCGAGGATAGACCCGTTGCCGGCGACCACTGTCTCGTCTACGCCATAATCCTTATGCGCGTCCAACGGTGGGCTCTTGCTTACTGCACCTAGGGAAAGCGTATGGACGGATGATGAGCGGGACGAGACCGTGTGAGAAAGCGCAGGCTGGGACGCAGTCAGGAAGGACGTGGCAGAGGCCGCTGAGATCGTCTGACTGTGGCTATCCTCGAGGCTGTCGGGGGACGGCGAGACGGCTATCGTCACGATCGTGTTCATAGAAAGAGAGAAAGACGAGCTCGTTGATATACGAGACTCTGAGACCAGTGCAAGCGACAGCGACCAAGTGCTGGTGATAGACGACCCGAGCTAGTGCTCTCCTTCGGAGCAGGTATTGCGGGACCAGAAGAGAGGAGATGTGTTTGTCAATGAGAGCAGCTTTGTCGCCAGTTGCATGCTCGAGCGTGTTGCTCTCGTCGAGGGCGATGTGATGGTTGGAAGGAGAGAGGAGACCGCGGCAGGCACTGTCTGCCTGCCGACCATCGGAGACGCGCGCGCCGCGCAGCGGCTCACAGCATTCCGCCGTCGCCGTCGCAGACACAGCAAACAGAAAGCAGACAGGAACGCGTTATGTTTTGTTCCAGGCGCATCTATACTAGAGACGATACAGCGTGATAGAGAGAAACAGTGAGATATGATGGGCAAAATGTATGTAGGTATGTGGTCGAGACGAGGTGCGCGGGACAATCGCGATGATGGCATGCAAACATACGAAAAAGCTACAGCTATGCGTGAGATTCGACGAGAGGTCGAAAATTGGGCTACAAGAGGGAACGAGAAAACTTTTGTGTCCGGTGAATACAGTAAGAAAGCGTTGAAGAATTCTACTATCGGCAGCATTGTCTAGGTCTTGGTGTGGCCGGCAGTCTTGCTGAACAACTTTGCCTTCTCCAACGCCGCTTGACCTACAACGAGATCAGTATGATGCGCATTGAACAAGTCAAGGAGACATACTGTTTTTGACTAGCATCTTCTTGTAATCAACGATGGTGATGTCTTCTTTCGTCAAGTTCTTGATCTTGCGACCCTTTACTTCCCAGAGCTCCTCTGCAACTTGAGAGATGAGACCTGATTGCGGAAACGGATCAGATATGAGCGTTTGGACTATTGAAACATAACACGTACGGAAATCGTGTGATACAATGACGACGCCACCCTCGTACTCCTTGATAGCGCGAGCAAGAGCATCGATAGATGCCATGTCCAGATGATTCGTAGGCTCATCGAGCAAGAGAATATGGGGGTGTTCCATCGCTAGCTGTGCGAATACAACACTGTGTGAAGCTTTAGCGACGAGTTAAATTCGAATTAACAACAAACGTACCGGTTTCGCAGACCATCAGAGAGCTGCTTGATCGGCGAGGTCTGATGAGGTCCAGAGAGACCAAATCGTCCTAGCTGAGCACGCCATGCTTGCAAGTCCTTCTCCGGGTACTTCTCACTGTACAGTCTCTGCAAGTGCTCAATCGGCGAAAGATCATACGGAAGCTGGTCGGCAGAGTGCTGGGAATATTTCGCTAGCTTGAGACCCACGTGCCTCGAGACCGTGCCCTCGGTGGGTTGCAAGTCTCCGGTGATGAGATTGAGGAGAGTCGACTTGCCCGTACCGTTTTGACCCACGATGGCCACTCGCGAGTCCATGCTAAGTAAGTCGGATGTGAGGATGATGGATCATATAGAAAGAGAATAAGTGAACGCACTCGATACCAAATGACAGATGCTGATAAAGATAATCTTCCTTCTTGCCCGAGTACGAGAATGCGACCTCGTCGAACGCAAGGATTGGCGGTGGCAACTTCGTGACATCCTCGAAGTTGAAGCGAAGCGGTCTTGGTGTCTCGACCTTTTCGATCAAACCAGCCGCCTCCATTTTGTCGATAATCTTCTGTTTCGACTTTGCCTGCCGGACGAGATTCGCGTAGGTACCAGCCGAGGCGATGAACCTGAGAACAGCGCAGTTAGAAAGCAAAAGCAAAGCCAGAGCTTGATAGACGTACTTCTTGATATGGGCAATTTCATCTTGTTGTTTGGTGTACGCCTTGAGCTGGTTGACTTCGTTCTCTGACTTCGTCTTGACGTATGTCGAGTAGTTACCACCGTAGTACACCAGCTTCTTCTTCATCGTCAAATCCATGATGTTCGTACAGACACTGTCCATGAAATCCTGCGAGTGCGATGTGATGACCAAGATGTGGTTGTACATCGACAGATATGCCTCCAACCACACCACAGCTTCCAAATCCAAGTGATTCGTCGGCTCGTCGAGCAATAATAAGTGCGGCTTGACGAATAGCGCACGGGCAAGCGCGACACGCATACGCCAACCTCCACTCATATCTTTTGTCGCCTTGTGCATCATCTCTTGAGTGAAGCCGAGACCATGAAGAATACTGCCCGCCTTGACTTCAAACGTGTTCGGGTCCATCTCCTCGAGCTCTTCATACGCTGCATCGAGAGCAAGCTCATCCACCTGATCAGCGATGGACAGCTCCTCAATGCGAGCCTCCAGCCGGGCGACCTTGTCCTTTGCGGACTGGATGATGAAATCAAGCGCGTTGACGTCTGAAGGCTCCGCCTCGCCACTAACAAGATAGATATCGATGTGTTCAGGGATAGGTATGTCCCGTTCTGCGAGAGACTGGAGCAACGTCGACTACATACGATGTCAATCGTCTATCACACAGGAGAATATCCATTAAGGGGTGCTGCACTAACCTTGCCCGAGCCATTCTCGCCCAAGAGACCATATCGCTGCCCGTAGTTCAGCGAGATCTCTGCACCCTCGATTAATAGGCGTCCATGGAATGACAGCGTATACTGGTCCATCTTGATATCCCGACCCTTGGGATCAGACACAAGCACACCAGCCGCACTCCTAAGATCATCAGTCAGCATCCACTATTGGTGAGATACGCACGGATTGAAGTATAGATCAGAGTACGCACCTATCGGTGGCGATCTGAAGCTTTGCCATTGAGGTGAGGTCCTCCTGGCTCGTCGCCGCGCTCATGCTTGTAAGTGGAGTGTTAACGGAGCTGCCTCCATTAACGCTCTCTGTAGGAGTCGAGGTCGATGTCGACGCATCCGTGGCGCCCTTGCCCTTGGCAGACTGCTTTGCAGCCTTTTCTGCAAGTCTCTTCTGCTTCGATGCGGATGGTGCCATGGTGGTAGAAGTGAAGCTGAGGGTGAAGCGCAAGCGCAGGCAAAACTTCAAGACCCTTCCCGCGCCTCCGACAAATGTGATGAAATCGATCTCGCCCTCAAATTAGCGCCCTAATTAAATTTCAACGCTTATACTCGCGATTCTACTCGTTCATTCTGCAGACTTAAGAGACTCCGCTTGAGCTTCATGACAATTCAAGTCTACGTCCCGTCGAAAACTCATGGAATGGCATGCCATACAATACAACTACATGTCACATCATCATGAGTGTCAAGCGCGTTCCGAGTGGCCTACCACCAAAACTGTACAACACCATGAAGCAAAGAGAAAGATTTGCAAACTACCATCGAGCCTTCGCATACGCATCAGCTCCCAATCGGCTCCCAGCTCCTCCGAAGCCGTTGGTCCAAGCGTGCGGGGCTTCATGTTGTGCATTACGTACACGATGCCCGATGGACCTGTGAAATCAATCCTCATCTCCCTCTTTTACAACCTTGACAGCAAAGGAAAGAGCAGCGATATGGTGCGGTGGAGGACATAATGAACGAGCAAACACCAAGCCGCTTAGAACAAGCGGATAGGCTTGCCCATCGTCGACTTGATGTGCAGAGACTTGATGTTCTGCCAGTTCTTCTTGAGCAGCGAGACCAAGAAGTTGATGCCTATGAACAAGTTTAAGTCGGCTGGGATGCAATCGACTTAGATAGATACGCACTGAGCATCACATTGCCAAGGACCTGGTCCTCAGTCATTTGAACGTGTCCAACAGCGACACCGAGGCAGAGCACCTTCTTCAACTGGAACTTGATCGTGGAGCGGACTTCAACGATCTTGGCTGCAAGGTCTTCGGCGTGGGCGATGGGAGTGGGGAACTTGCCCGCTATGGATAGTATGGCTATTAGTTCTCCGCAGAAAGGACTAGATCAGTCAACGAACCCTTGGACAGACCAGGACCGAGCAGACGAGGAATCTGCTTGATGAGGGTCTCAGACGACAAGAAAGCGTCGTACTTCTTGGCGAGCTTCTTGACAAGCTTCTTGTTCTTGTTCAGCCTGCCAGTGCCTCTTGAGTTGCAGTGCATGGAACTCAAAGTATTATCAACTTACTTCTTGAGATCGTCGACGGACATGTACTCGAGGTCGATTTGCTTGGCGCGATCGATGTCAGCGGCATCGGCGAGAATGCAGATGGACATGCGGGGACGAGGGATGTGGGGGAGCCTGCAAGGCGAGTTATGAGCCACAGTATTCACACTGTGCAGAGAGACACTGACTTGACGGTACCCGAGAAACGCTTGTCCCTCTGGGGGTCGTAGTTCTTGAGACCAATCTGGAGCTCGATTGTCTCGACAAAGTTGCGCTTCTTCTCGCCGTTGGCATCGGCGAGGAGTTCACGGACAGAGCCCCGCACGCTTGACACTGAGAGCTTGCTATTGCTGAACGACAGTGGAAACACAAAATTAGTTTTTGTTGCCACCGTGAGCAGCGAGCAACGTACCTCATGCTGTTTACCTTTACCTGTAACCTGCTCCTTTGGCTGTAGAGGAAATTGTGGTTGACGCCCGTCGGTTGGCACAATCCAAATGGGTGGCGGAGAATTCGGCAACTGCCGATGTGTGACTGTATAGTGTTACAGATTGAGTTACCGTCACACTTCCCAGCAGTCCCGACGGGCGCCCCGCCATCCCGACGCGATCAGTACGTATCACGTGTCATATTAACATGTGAAAGCAGTCGCGATCGGCAACTCGCGTGCAACGCGCGTGAAGCGACGCTGTTCACGAAACCAGCAGTTGCATCAGTAACAACGGCCACCTTTTCATCTCAGTATGCTCAACTTGAGTGTAACGATGTTCAGTTCGAGACCCGTAGTTCAGCCACTCGGCGGTAATTTCCGCCCTTACGCAGTCGACTTGCCAGTACATAAAGACGCGTCTAGATAGTCAACATCGGTCTCCTGTACCACCACCATGGTTGCAGACATCACCTCCCTTTTCCCTCTGGATCAGATTCTTACTCCAGGCGACGGTGAAGCCTATCGTGACGCTATTAAGCGGTGGGCAGACAATGCCGTCAAGGAGGCCAAGTATGTATTGCTGCCCAAATCTGCGCAGGACGTCTCAAAGGCTGTCAGTACATACAACAATTACTCCATCGGAAGCCCATACTTACACTCTTGTAGATTATCTTTGCCGTAGAGAATGACCTTGATATCGCCATCAAGGGAGGCGGCCACTCTTGCTCTGGGGCATCCTCCTCTGAAGATCTCGTTATCGATCTTCGCTATCTCAACAGCGTCTCCGTAAACGCTGAAAAGCAATTGATCACGGTTGGTGGTGGTGCTGTTTGGGCCGATGTCGACAAAGAGGCAGCTAAGTTCAATCTAGCAACTGTCGGTGGCACGGTCGATCACACTGGTGCGTGTTCTGACACTCTCCTCGACAATGAGGAATTACTGAAGTAAAGTCGTAGGTGTGGGCGGCCTGACTGTCGGTGGCGGATATGGCTGGCTCACAGGTAGATACGGCCTTACTATCGATAACCTTGTTGAAGCCGAGGTGGTCACCGCGTCGGGTGACGTGTTAATTTGCAATGAAGCTAAGAACGCAGATCTCTTTTGGGCGATCAGAGGTTCAGTTCGAATCTTTCTGTGACTCCAATCCACTGAGCCTCACTGGTTTACAGGCGGGGGCTCAAACTTTGGCGTCGTCACTTCGTTTGTCTTCAAGGGGTACCACCAAGTAAACTCCATCTGGTCCGGGCTAGTACGTCCTCTTCGTTTGATCCATCATCGCTTCTCTATCTGCAAGTTTTTGCCTGGCTCCTCCATGCTTTATGATTGCCGCTGTTATAATCCCCGCTGATGCTTTCTGAACCATCCTCCAGGTGATCTTTACACCTTTGCAGCTTGAAGAGATCGTAGCCGCTGCCTCTACCTGGGCTGCTACTGCGTCAGAGGACGAGAGCGCTATGATCTTCATTGCTTGCCCTCCACCAGGTCTCACAGTATGCAATTCACTCCTTTCGTTTCTCCACCATCAACTAACTCCAAACTACTCTGTTGCGCATTCGTGTAGCCCACAGTAGCCCTGATACCTTTCTTCAACGGCCCTGCGTCTCAAGCAGAGGAGCTATTTCGTCCGTTCCTCAATATCGGTCCTGTCGCAAATATGACACACGAGATGCCGTACTCGAAGGTCAACTCTCTTCAGGTGCGTCGTCGCTTATCGCGTGTATACATTGTGTTGACATCCGCAACTTATGTAATTCGCCATGCTAGAATCCGATGGCAACACACGGTGATCGCAAGCTGCTGAAAGCAGCTGCTATATCCTCCCTTGATCCTGTTCTCTTCCGACATGTTTTTGACAAATTCAGTGAACTCACCGACGCACACCCAGAGGCGAAAGGGTGAGTCTTTGAATCGTCAGGAATTCCAAGCTAGGACTGACAGATTGGCATTCGGTTATTGACGCTACACAGATCCGCCATTCTCTTCGAGTTACATAACTATAAGAAAGTCATCGATATTCCGACCACCGCGACCGCACTCGCGACTCGCGGGGCATGGTACAATATTAACTTTGCTATGCGGTGGAAGAGCCCTGAGTTGGATGCAGAGGCAAATTTTCTCATTGTTGTTGAATTGATCGTTATGCTGATCATTTATTGTCGTAGATACGCGCATGGACCGCATCCATCGCGTCTTATATTCGCTCCGAAGAAGAGAAACGCCTCGGAAGAAGCATTCGCGAGGTATGTAGCATCGTCATCTTCATTTGGTTTACGCAAGTGTTTGATACTTGAATTGATACCAGTACTCTAATTACGGGCTTGGCGATGAACGCGTACGAGATGTCTTTGGCGAGAACTACGATCGACTCAGTGAGCTCAAGGCCAAGTATGACCCGGGGG
Source organism: Phlebia tremellosa (assembly GCA_011032875.1). Lineage (NCBI taxonomy): Eukaryota > Fungi > Basidiomycota > Agaricomycetes > Polyporales > Meruliaceae > Phlebia > Phlebia tremellosa. The sequence continues at coordinate 12,021 of JAAIFI010000390.1, read as the reverse complement.
CCGTGTTCAAGAAATGGTTCCCAATCACTCCGAAGGCTGCAGCGGTGTAGATGTCGCCGTAGCAATAGCATCATATATGGGGTATATACCATATGGTCGTAGATACGTGCACATGTATCAGATATGGATGTACTTGTATCGTAGGGTCTGGAAAGTTTGCTGCAACCTACGCGCTGAGCGCTTGCTCATAACATCGCTTAACACTGAACAGAATACTAGCTGTCTCTTCGTTCGGTCCTTCATCTTGCATTCACCACACATCTCTAATGCCATCAGCAAAACGAAAAGCAGAGACTGACGTTGAGGAGGGTGCGCGCTTTACGTCCCGAGTTCGCGTCAGAGCCAATGAATCTAAGAAGTCATTGGCGAGAAATTACGAACATCCTGCTGACAAACTTAGCAGTTTACTCGACTGCACGTCTCTGACGACTCATGCAAAAATGGCTGCACGCTTTGACACTATTGCAAACGAAATCCTACACCGCTACCATCTGCGCATCGCGGTTCCGAAGGCAGACGGCGCGATAGTATATACGGATTATGAGGTCATCGAACTCGAGTTCTATCTATACATGGCGCAGTACCATGAAGATCCTTTTACTCATGGCAGCGACGAGCAAAAGCGCAGTGGTCAATGGTATGTGTCTTACTCAAACCGCTCGTAGATGAGGCTCGATATTTATTGTGTCCCGTCGATCTTTGCTACTAGGTACTTCCATCGCGCGCCGAGCCGCAAGACCCACTCTGCAACGACTCTCACGAGTGATAGTACCCCACGCACTGCGACTGCCGCGGGTGGCTACAGAGGGGGTACCCGCAAAGGGCTCGATCTGACAATGGGAGGTCCCGTGGACGCTCTTCCAAAAGGCAGACCATCCAAGTTTTTCCCTATCTCCTCTCCAACAGGAACACAAGACCCACCTCGTGGCGGTGTGCTCTTACGTTCGTTGCGCCGCATCTCGGACCACAAGATCATCTCCGGACCCTCACGACTCGTTGACGAGGTTCTCGCTGCGAACGACGCACGCACCATCGCAGAGCTTGTCGGCGAACGATGGAATGGCGAGACTAGTGCGCTGTCATCCGCTTCATTGCCCAGCAGGACGGGCGCATCCATGTACTTCGTCCCGGTAGAAGTCCAAGAAGAACTACCTGCTGTCTTTCGCTCTCCGCGCATAGGTCTCGATCTTTCACATGCTACTATTCCCCTACCTTCCGTATCCGTGGCTGACACCCTGGCTCACCCACGCACCCTCTTCGTGTCGAAGCCGTATCGCTACTTCACCCAGCCACATCTTCTGACCGCCAATGGTCGTGGACAGACTTTTTTTGGGGTGTATACGGCGTTCACTTCAAGTTCGACCAGCGGAAGGTCGGACGAAAAGCGGCTATTGAGCCGTGTGGTAGAATCGACAGGTTTGAAAATGGATGCTGCTGTCAAGTACTCAGCGGCGTATCGTGATAGCAAGAACTCCGGTAGTCTTGCCTCACTTATAGGGCCGAAAGGCAAGGGCGCTGGGTCGTCTCCCGTCGCATTTTTGCGAATGACGGGCACCTTGGAAAGGTATCACAGTGGAGCACATCAACTTGAAGATATATAGATGCTATTTTGTTGCAGTATGCTTGAATTCTTGCTCGAATCAATGGTATAGTACATGCGTTGTTGGTATCGAACGGAGGCTCTATAATAGACGCGGCTTTTGTCTGCCAAGCTGTCCACCTCAGTTGCACTATAGAAATACCGAAGTTATCCTGGTTCAATCCAGACTCTTAAATATGTTCAGTGTGTGCCCATGCTCTCCTGAACCAATGCCTCAGTCCATGGGCTGCACCCTCTTCTTCCTCTCGCCTCACAATCTCCTCCCGCTCTCGTTGGCGGACTGCTTGGCCTTCGCCCGCCTTCCATACGGCATCGGTCTCCAGGTCTACGAGTGGAATGGGTACGAAGTGGTATGGACTTTTGAGGAAGTATCTGTCGTAGATGGTGTACCCACTATACAAAACGACATACAGCGCCACACCGATGTACGTCGCTACAACGTTCTGCAGTCACATACCATGCTTGTCAGGATATCTCGTAAGACTGCACGCGGTAGAGATGACATACCCTAGCACTGAACGGCTGCTCCATGACAGCTGCATATCCTTGCGCGATGAACATCAAGATCGCGATGACAATAACACTCAATGGCAGAAGTGGAAACAAGGGCTGGGTGTACGGGAGGTCCTCAAGGCTGCGCCCTTGTGCGTGCCACGCCCAGCGGAAGCGGAGCGATACCACGCCAATCGTTCCCCACACGAGCAGCGCAGATATACCGGTGAGGTTGAGGAACCAGTTGAAGACGACGCCCTCACCCCAGATAGAGGTCAGGAACGTCAAGAACGAAACAAGCAAAGCCATCCTGTACACATTGATCAGATCTGTGCATACATATAAGGAAAAGAAAAGATAGCATACATGAGTGCGGGCACGGGCACACCACGCTTGTTCACCCATCCGAATATGCGGGGCGCCTGACCGCTACGCGCAAGCGCAAGGAGCATACGGGAGCTGGCGTAGAAGCATGAGTTACAAGCTGACAGCACAGCAGTAAGCAGGACGGCATTGACGACGTGCACCGCGGCACCAAACCCAGCGCGCTGGAAGACGACCGTGATTGGCGACGCTGCAACATCTGAATCTAGAAAATACGGTCATCAGCAGTATGCAAGAATGAAAAATTGCACCCGGACTTACTCCAGGCGGCATTCAGTAGCGTTGGGTCCGCCCAGTTGATGCACAGGCCGATGGTGAGGATGGTGAGGAGGTAGAAGAGGATGACGCGGACAAACGTCGCGCGCACTGCTCGCGGTACCGTCTTGTGTGGACGCGCGGACTCGCCTGCGGCAAGCGTAACGAGCTCGACACCGCCGTACGAATAGAAGGCATACACAAACGTCTGGGCAAACGTGGAGAAGCCACCGAGGAACGCTTGACCGTCACGCCAGTTTGCTAGGCCCTGCACGAGGTCGTGAGGATGCGCATCGCAGGAAACGAGAGAAGCGACTGACCGGTCCTGGATGATTCTTGACGCCGCCCCAGTCGTAGATGAGGCCAACAATGATGAAAAGAACAACCATGACCACCTTGATGAGTGCAAACCAGTACTCGCTCTCCCCTGGTGCACGCTAGACTATCAACGGATCATCGCATGGGTGAAAAGCTCTTTGGACGACGCACCGTAGACGCGCACATGGATGAGCTGCATGGCGAATATCGGTATAATGATGACAAGGGCCCATTCCCACGTTTGAAGCTTTGTCGTCCAGTACTGTACATGCATATGTGAGTAAATGGGCGACTCATATAGATGTCATAGGAAGGGCCGACATACCTGGAGTATGATCGACGCTGCAGTAAGCTCACTCGCTGTACACAAATAGACGATCAATTAGGTCAGTATGGGCGGCTTGAAGTGGATAGCTCGCAACTGACGTATTGATAAACTCCTATGTATAGCGAACGCCACAGCAAGGAAGAGTCAGAGGTTGTACGCCCGGCGGTTAGCTAAGAACATCGGGAGGGACGAAACAAACAGACCATTGGAACCAGTAATTCCAACCGAGGGTGAATCCCAGCGAGGATGAGACAAAGCGCGTCGCGAAGACAGAGAACGTGCCCGAGACGGGGATATAAGACGCCATCTCACCTCTGAGCTCGCAGATTAGCTCCATCCGGCGCTGGAAACATAAGGGAGACGCACAGGGCAATGACAACGCCGTAGCAGAAGAAACCGACCACAAGGTAAGAGAGTAAGGCGCTTCCTGGACCCGCGAGCGATACGGCCTGAGGGCGCGAGTTACAGGGATGCACGTCGGTGATCGAGGAGTGTGTTCAACCAACGGGAGACGTGGGCGGGAGTTTCAGACGCGGTTACAGGAAGCAGCAGAATGATGAATGAGTGCATAGAGGGGTGCGCGATGAAAGAACGTACGGAGCCTGCACTGAGGAATATGCCCGTGCCTATTGTGCCACCGATGGCTGCAATTCAAGTAAGCTTCATAACAGAGAAATTGCTGTATGCGAGGGTGAATGTACATATACACGTACCGATCATCATGATATGCCTGCTGCCCAGTGCCCGTTTCGTTTCGTAGCCCTCCGCGGCGTCACCGATAAGGAAGCGTGCCCATCGTGGAGTAGCCGGGTCAAAGTGGATGTCATCGACTGGAGGGGTCGGGGGTTCACTTTCGAGCTCCTTGTTGTAGGAGAGAATATCGTACGGGTCCTCGGAATTCTTTTCTTTTGGTTCTGTAAAAGACGAGGCAGAGGAAGGGGTGCGCGGAAAAGCAGGCTCGATTGTCGTCATGCTTGCAATAGCAACTGACCGCTCGCCAGAGACTCTTGATCGTGGGTGCTCTGCAGCACTCGTAGAGGGTGGGAAGGAGCGAGAGCGAGCCTTGCCGCCTGCGCAACCCTGGCTCTTATCAGGACGGTATCAGTGTGGTCCAGACGAACGGAGAGGACCAGAAGACGGGCGGGTGATGGCGAGCTTGAAGCTATAGCTAGAGGGTAGCAGGTGAAACCAGCATGGGTCGCCCATGGATGATCAGACTGGCGCCATCCGGGACTTGTACGGCGTCAGACCAGGAATGGGCCTGCTCGCGTTAGACGGCGAAATGGTCGAGAAAGTCGCACACAAGTCGCACATGAGCAGCGTGCGTATCTATAGCGAGAGCGTGGCACGCGGTGAAAGATTTGTATAGCACATCAGGACGTGGAATGATGACCTACGACATCTTGGGCACGGTTATTTCTGTGCAGTCTGCGCTCCGGGTAGCACCTGGGAAGGGGAGAGACGGTTTGGGAAAGTCAGGTGGACGTCGGAATGTGTCTTGCGTCGACAGAGAAGACGATGTGGAAGACAAGAGGATTGGGACGGTGTATGCGAGGTGGTGGTCGCCGAGTAGGACGCGTCGGGCATCGTGTCTGGCGAGGAGAGAGACGGCGGGCGCTCGTGGGGCTCACAGCCGACGTCGAGGGGTAAGAGCTAGAGAAGCGCTCTCATTTTTTGATGATGAATAGAGATGGTAAGCACCTCGCTAAGCCTGTCTAAGCCAGTCTAATGAGGGCTAATGAGGGTTGGATTGACAGCGACCCCCCAAACATCCTCAGAGTTGTACCACCACCACGGCCCCCTAGCCCTCCTGCTCATCGCCACACACAGCGAGCTCGCCATCGCCGTCGTCGCGCGTCGCTTTGTAATCGTGCCCTTGTCATTCGTCACCTGGCTTCGATCAACCCCGCGTACCTCATTAACCCTAACCACAGGCCGTATTAGGAGGTGCCTGTACCCTGCACCCGCCGTTGAGGACCCGCTGTCGAGCATCGTCGACGACCCTGGCCATGAAAGACGAAAAGAAGCCGGCCAAGACGACCTCAGGGCGCGGCACCTACGCCCGCCAGGCCTGCAACCACTGCAGACGACGGTCAGTCCTGTCCTTCATAGCTCACACACTCACCCTCGCTCACCCCCACGCTCCTCCAGTAAGAGCAAGTGCGACGGCCAGCAGCCTGTATGCGGGCCCTGTCGCGACTCCGGTCGGGCCGACGAGGTACGTCGCATCTTAGTCTCCTTGCGTACATCGCTCACCGAAGCGCATCATAATCACTCAATCCGCACCCGCCATCGCCTGCCATCGCCTACGCCCCCGCACAGTGCACATGGGGCCGAGAAACTGCCAAAAAGGCCAGAACACAGCAGCACTTCGAGTCCCTCGTTAACCACATCAAGAGCCTCGAGTCTCGCGTCCGTGAGCTCGAGGCCGAGCTCGCCCGCGTGCGTCGCTCAGGATCCGTATCCGACGCTACGCCTGGATCGTCGTCTCTTTCCCCACGTCCCTCTCCTATCGCCAAATTTGAGCCCGAGGAGGACGACCAGCTACCTGACGCAGGCGAAGACGATGAACCCCGCAATTCAGACCAAGATTCGGAGATCGAGCAGCTGATTGCCCCCACGAGACATTTAGTGGTGCGTCTGCTAGGTTCTTCCTCGCGTATATCGCTTAACCTATGAAATCCGCCAGCTTCAAGGAGGCGATCTTGAATTTTATGGTCCTACGTCTGCGTATCGTCTCGCACCTGAACGTGCAGACAGCTCCAACGGTCATATAGCCCCTGCCACACAAACCCAGCCCGATACACCAACTACTTCCGCCTCTCCCAGCTTTGACTGGAGCAGACACCTACCGCCAGAAGCTCCCATTTCCCGCGCAGAACATGACAGGTACATCCGTTCTCTTCTCTTCTCGCCTCTCGTGCTCTTGGCTCATTGCCTCACAGACTTCTCGACCTCCTCTTCCGCTTCTGCACCTCATGGTGCTTCCGTATCATCCCCTCCTTGTTCTGGCGCGATATGCAGCGCGCCCTCACTCTCCCGCCCACCGCCCCAATCCCCAAAAGCGCTCACTACTCCCCCATGCTCCACAATGCTGCTCTCGCTCTCGCTACTAACTACTCCGACGACCCAGTCGTCCACGACGTCGAGTTCCGCCGCCGTTTCGCCGACCGTGCCAAGGGTTACATTGAGCGCGACTGTCTCACGCCCAGCGTCTGCCTCGTTTCTGCACTCAGCCTGCTTTCAACGTTTCACTCTAGCCGCGGGGAGCAGAGTCTTGGCTACCTCTATGCTGGTCAGTCATACTCCTTGTTATCCGCCAAATCACATAACTAACATATCACCGACACTCAAGGTATGGCGGGGCGCATGACACAAGCCTGTACGTTGGACTTATCTCGTCTTTCACGCGGTAATTGACGTTAACAACTGTAGTGGGCCTGCAAATCGATTGTTCGTCCCTCGTCAAATCCGGAAGGATCAAGGAGTCGGACATGTATGACCGCAATTGGGTCTATTGGACCACCTTTTGCCAGGTTCGCGTTAACATCCAATTCTATCACTGGTACTGACAGTTCTTGTGCAGGACGTCTGCTGGTCGCTATATATCGGGCGCGACTGCGCCCTCACTCAACCTAAAGACGGGCGTCTTATTCCCGTCCCCTACGTCGACTCGGACTTCGACCGCGAGCCCTGGATCTGGGAGCCTTCTGGTCTCCCCGCCCAAAAGAGCAATATTGCCAGCGTTTTTGCTGCCACTTGCGAGCTTCTGCGCATCGCTCGCCGTGTAATGGACTTTGTGTACGTTCACTTATCCTCCTTGAATTCTCTTTCACCGCTGATTGCGCGCAGTAACGGACTAGGTACCGACTTTAGGCACCCGAACCTGCAAGTTGTCAGCGAACTCGAGTGCGTATATTTGCTTCTATTGTTGGACAAACACCTGATTTTGCGCAGCATTGAACTGAACGCGTGGAAAGATGGTCTCACACCCGAGGTCGACCTTACTGCCGCTACGCGCCCGTCCGCGTTGCCCCACCGCTTGAGTGTCCATCTCATGTTTTGGTGGCTGTTCATACTTCTCCACCGACCGTTCTACCGGCGGACAAAGGCGGCAGGCGCAGATATTGACCACGTCAAGGTCCGTACACTGTAAATGTTCGCGACTATCAACGTCTTATCTTCTTGTAGTTGTGCAATCGTGCTGCGGAGAACATGATGTTGCTCCTTGGTATCTGGCACACCAACTATAACTTGCGCTACGTCTCGACGACACATGTGCAATTCGCCTTCTCGGCAGGTACTGTGTTTGTTCTCTCCGCCATCCAGGCTATCTCTGGCCCACGCCTCGGACGCGTCACCCTCGCATCCTCGCTCTCTCAGGTTGAATCATGCGTGGAATACTTATCCATCATGGGCGGCTCATGGGAGACTGCAATCTGTGCCAAGGAGATCCTGCTCAATTTCTTCGACGAGACTCTCAAGCCCCGGCTACTTCTTCGTGGCGGCGATGTCAACCTCGCCAAATTTGACAACCCTTGCCATGATCGAACTCAGACGCGAGTGCGTGCAGGCTCCACTGCCGCCGCGTCTGCGTCGCCTTCGGGGAGCCAACAAAGCGGCGACGACTCATCATATGGTGTTGCACCTGTCCCGTTGTCGCCTGTCCTTCCTGGTGGCGGTGGTTCCCTCCAATATTTCCCGTCCGCACACCCGCCGGTGCCGGGACTGGGCTGGCCCGCTGTGAACACGACGAACACAAAATCAGGCCTACAATACCACTTGACGCTATCAAGCCCGACGGTCGACCATGTACCGTACGCGCACGTCGCGCACCAGGACATGGATCTCGACGTCGGCTACCCTGTGGACGTGTCATCTGCGGGTGACGTCCCTGCAACGGGGACGTCGGTGGACATGATGTCATTCGGCGTACCCGAATTCGGTGTAGGCTACCAGTTTGACCCTCGCGCGCATCCGCAGATTGCTCTTGACTTTAGTGCGGAGGAGCTCGCAATTATGGACCAGATCGTGCGGCAGCAAGTGGGGACAAATATGATGAACTTGTATCAAGGCACATAGCTAAAGAGGATTGGATACCCATGTATTTTATACGCTTGGGTGAACGGATGGAGCTCATTTCGGATCTGTGTAACCTATGTACTGTGATTCCCTAGTGTATTGTAGTGCTACAATCTTTGTAATTCTGTACTGCTCAATGATTTTGTTGTGCTTTCGAGATTAATGTCGAACTTGTCGCTTAGTTGTCTGCAACCAGCACAAAAACAGCTCATCAATTCTCAAATCGTTGAGCACCGGTCTATCTTATTGCTACTGCTGCAGTGCAATGCGGCAAACATCATCAGAAAAATCTCGCTGAGATTATAATCGAGTATGTGGGTTACGGTAGATATATCGGAGTTTAAAGCATTTACACAGGTCTAATCGACGACCAGCCTAATTTGGAAGCGTCGGGCCCGCCCGACGCCTTCACGTGGCCTTGTGGTCTCCGGACCTCACGTTCCCCCGCCCGCGGCGGGATGAGTCCTTTTCGGGACGAAACACATGGCCACCAGTCGGATTGGTACGTCGCTGATGATCGTCAGCCGTGTGGCGTACCTAATCGAGCAACTTCTGGGGCAGGTGTATAAAGTGGTTCGGTTGCGGCAGTCTGCCTCGCAGCACTCGTCGTTCCGTTCCCTCACCTGCCAGGTCCGTATAGTTTTTTATTCTGTCCGCTACGTCGGTCTAATAGTCGTTCGCCTCGCCAGGCAGCGTATATTTCGATTTTATATCGTCGTGTACCACTCCGCATCTGTCGCATCACCGTTGAGGCGTCGTATCGAACATACTCCTTGTCGGTCGTCTTATGCCTGAATCGCCTACCGAGGTGCCTGCGCCGCCCCCTCCCTCTTTCGACAATGCAACTGTCACCCGGTGCGAGGCTGCTATCGCGTCTTACCGATCCGGTCACATCGACCGCGTCGGGGCAGCCCTCGAGCTCGCGGAAGCCATCAACGTCAGCGGGGCCGCAGACCCCACTGATACAGCGTCTCGAAGGAACTCCTACCGCTCCTTCTACAGTCAACTTGAGGAATTCGACGCACACCGCACCGCTGCTAGTACCATCGGAACTCAGACCGGCGCAGGCGTCGATGGCACCCAAATCAACGTCGTCCCTCCCCTTCCGCCGACCGTCGCCGCTCCCCAAGCGGGACCTCCTCGCGCGATTGGCGATGAAAGCTCCGAAACTGCTACGTCGGAAGAGGACTCGGACACGGAAGAGGAAGCTCGCGGAAATAAGCGAAAGCGCAAACGTACCGGCGAGTCCCCCAAGGTCCCCCTCGACGAGACACTCCTCCCTTTCCTCCCTAAGAACCGCGTCCGCGAGCGGCTCCTGGGTCAGACGTCTCTCGGATCGACTCTCATTCTCAAAGAGAACTATCTCCGGGACGTCGCTCTTGTCAAGCAGCGCATCGTTTGTCGCCCCGATTGTCCGGAGGTCCCGGACTCCATCTGGACCAACGTTATCCAGAACAAATTCGTCGACCTCGACCACATATTCACATCCATCTTCTCGGTCGACGGGGACTCCAAGGACACGTTCAAGCTCGGGGACGTGGAGCTCACCACCGCGCCCGTCAAGCCCGCGAAGAAGATTGCCAGTCAGGGCGATTGGATCACCGCGTGGTCCCGATACTATGACGCCGTTCTCTACGTCTACCCGCACCGGGACATTGAACTTCGCGCCTACTCTCGGTATATCAACGACACTTTCGTCGGCTTCCTCGTCGCCTCCGCTCAGAAAGTCATCAAGTACGAGCGGGGTGCCCGCAGCCTCTGCGCTCGAGGAAACAACACCGAGCTCACCGATTACCACAAGCACCAGCATCTCCTCACCATGCATACTCACTCTTCGGGAGCAGAGGCTGGGGGGAGTGCTCCGCGAACGGAGAGCGCTCGCAGTCGCGGGCGATCTGCTGACATCTGTAATCGATTCAACGAGAGCAAATGTCCCAACGGGAAAGACTGCCGTTTCCGTCACGTTTGCCGTGGATGCGGATCAAGCTCGCACGCCCTCATCGACTGTCCCTCCAAGTCTGGCGCCGCGACTGACGGGAAGCGAAAGCAAGCGTCCGCGGCGGTTTAGAGGGTTCTTGTGGGAGGACGAGGAGGTGCCGGTTACTCCTTCGGCCCTCCTCACGGAGACGCTGCGCCCGCTGCCGCGTCCTCCTCAGTTCGAGCGGGATAACGAGGGAGCGAACCAAACCATTCGCGAGCTCCCTCACCTTTTCAAGGTCGTCACGCCTATAAACGTCGACCTCTTCGAATCACTCTTGCAGGATCACCCCAACCGTCCTCTCGTCACCTCTGTCGTCGCTGGGTTGCGCGAGGGTTTCTGGCCCTTCGCCAACACCGAGGGGTTGGACGTGCCTGATTCCTGGGACGAAGTTCGTGCACCCCTTTCAGAGGAAGCTTCCGAGTTCGTCGAGAAATACGCCCAGGCGGAGGAGGACGCGGGTCGCTACTCCGCTCCCTTCGACGTCGGGCCCGAGCTCTTGCCTGGAATGTTTTCCATGCCCCTGTTCGCTATTCCCAAGCCTAATACCGACGACATGCGCGTCATCAACGATCATTCTGCCGGCGCGCACTCGCTCAACGCTACTATTCCCAAAGCCAGCGTCGGTATGCGACAAGACAACATTCAAGATCTTGGTCGCAATCTCATTCACTTCCGCCAACTTCACGGTGACGCGCCCGTCTGGCTTTTCAAGTCGGACGTTTCGCACGCCTACAGGTTGTTGCCGATGCACCCGCTGTGGCAGGTGAAGCAGGTCATCGCCGTCAACGGACGCCGCCGTGTCGATCGTTGCAGTTGCTTCGGCAACCGAGGTTCTGCGGACCTTTGGTGCACGTTCCACGCGCTGGTGCTCTGGATCGCCATCCATGTGTTCTTTATCACAGAACTCCTTGCATATATGGATGATAATTTCGGATTCGACGCCGATCTCCGCCTCGTCCTCTACAAGCCGTACAATCGTTTGATGCCGTCAAAACAGCAACGCCTCTTGCTCCTGTGGGACGCCCTGGGAATCCCTCACAGCGACGGCAAACAACTGCACGGCAAATCTCTTTCCATCATTGGGTTCGACGTCAATCCTCGCCTCATGTCTGTCAGTCTCCCTGAGTCCGCCTGCGTCGACCTCGTTCAGCACATTCGCGCGTTCATTCGGGCGCCCCAGCGGAAGCAACCCTTGCGCGAATGGCAGCGGTTGCTCGGATGGATCAACTGGAGCTTGAATGTCCACCCTCTCCTCAAACCCGGCCTGCAGTCCTCGTACCGAAAGATCGCGGGACGCCACATCGCTCGGGCGCCGATTTACATCAACGCCCGCGTCATTCGTGACCTTAACTGGGTCGCTGCGATGTTCGAGGCCGGTCAGGGTATCCACTTCTTCAAGGCGACAGCGTGGCCTCCCCGCGCAGCCGACTTGACCCTGTTTTGCGATGCGTCGCTGGACGGACTTGGATTCTGGTGCCCTCAACGCTTTGAGGGTTTCGTCGCAGATAAGCCGCCCGCTCCCGCCGCTCTTGAAGACCACATCTTCTCTATATTTATTATCTACGGAATCCAGCCCTGGAT